>VZTV01051760.1:0-22135 GCA_013400875.1 Anhinga rufa
AAATTATATATATACGCCTGCAACTTTTGTAAGTGACTAAATTTCATGCTTTTCAAAATTTTCTTTGCCTCCAAGAAGAACAGAATCTCATTTTAATTTTGAATGATAAATAAGTTTTCTCAGTCTAGGAATGGGGACAGTAAGAAAAACATCAAATACCATGATTCTGGCAATAAAATCCCAAAGAGTTGGCAGTCATGGGTCAGAGAAGACAAGGCTTGGGAGGGAGCCAGAGCCTGCCTGTGAACAGGAGCAGCAGGCTGGAGACAGCTGTCTGGAATCTGTCTGGGCAGCAGGCACCCCAGGAGATGAGAGAGTCATGCAGGGAAGCAGCTTTTTGCTGCTATGGGAGCCATAACATCAGAGCTTGTTTCCACTTAAAGGGGTTTCCTGTTAGAACTGCAACTGGCAAACCCTGCCCATGAAGATGAAAGTTAGACAGCTTTCCACAACGGAGTTACATGAGCAGAAAGGAGTTTGTGCATGTATAAAAGCATCTATACTAGAGGTTTTGTTGGCATGGTTACAGGGTTTGAGAATGGGTGTTTGGTTTGGTTTTTTTTTTAATTGATGGAGAGCAAGGCTATAGGAAAGGGAGAAGACACAGGCAGCCACAAGTTGCATGTCTCTAGGCTCAATTTTGAACAACTGCAATGAGGTCAGACCAGGATTCCCCATGTGTTAGGACCTGTGGGGAGGTGCAGATGACCTTTGATAGCAAAGCAATCTTCTACTATTCCTATGAAAGTTGGGAACGCTTATGGAAATTAATTGTAAGGCCCATAGGTTTGCAAAGCCTGGAGCACAGCCCATTCCTGGCTCTAGGCTTCTTGTGCACAGACGTCCCATCAAACACAGTAACCATGATTTTAGGGCTAGCTGGAGCATGGATTTCCAGACATGTTAAAGAGGTTCAACCATATTATCTGTCCACTTTCTTTTCATCTGGTTTAGACATAAATAATCTGGGCTGTGCTTAGGAAGACCCAAGTTTCAGGATGTCTTCTGGTAGACCACTTCAATTCATTCCAGCTGATGTTAGTCTGTCTAGACCAGATGAAAGCCTGGATCCATGTGATAGCATAATGCAAGTGTTTAAGCTTTCACCACTCCAGGCAGGCCTGGAGTTCAGCATTCACAAAAACAGTGTGGGTGGTAAATGCTGCTGAGCTTGAGCACAAACTCAGACCCAGGACTGATAAACAGCATAACCAGAGAAAGGCTGGTTGATGATGGAGATCACAATGACATCTGAGGATGTGATAGGTTTGACAGTATGTTGCACCCTCTTACTCGCTGGTGCCTGCTGTATGTGCCAGTGCAGAGTCAGACCCAAAGGCAATGAGTGCTGCTCAAGTAGTGACCTACATAGGTGGAAAGCAGCATGTTAATGTGGTTACAAATACCATAGCTGAGTGTGAGTATTGTGAGTGAAGAGCTGCTATTCCTCCACCCATCTGATGATCTGCCCACGCTCTAACCAGCTACTTACTCATTTTTACTATCTTCCCTGGTACCTGTCAGAAGGATCTGCACCATCCAACCCAGGCACAAATTTGCAAATGGATAGTATCTCCTCCAGTAGGTCTTGAAAAGCATCAGCCTCCTTCCCTAACTTTGTAGAGAACATGGGCATTTGCTTTCAGTTCACTAACATTTAGGCATGAATTAAGTGCCTAAGGCTGTGTCTGTGCAAATGTTTTGGTTCAAAGCTGTTTTGAAGTGAACTCCCTGATTACCCCCACATACTGTGTGTTGATTTGGTATGCAAAATAGTTCTGGTGCCTGTGAAGTAGCTTCCTTTAAGAGGAGACTTAATCAGAAGCTTAACCCCAACTGCAATACCAAATGTGCTCCAACCCCTTATGAAGATACTAGGATCTGAACCAATGAGCAGGCTGCATGCACAACCACAAAGTCCTCCAGCATGTACATACACAAGCTACTAGAAGTGTCCTGAAACCACTAAATGCTTCTGCAAAATCCTGAATGTGTCTCCTGCTGTACAAAGGACCTGCTGCGTTTTCAGATTTCCTTGCAACTGCCAGCCCTCAGCTCTTTGCGACTCAATCACCTTCTCAATCACCTACCTCATCTTTCTTGGAAACCGTGACCTTCTTTATGCTGACTTCTGTTGCCTTCCCCAGTCTTTGCTGTTCTCTATTATTTTTCCTTTCCTGCTGTTGTCTTACGCAATGGTAAGATCCATGCCATATGCATCGCAGAAATCCAGTAAGTGTGCAACTGGAGGCCATGAGAAACTGATGTGAGCCATTAACTGTGCTTTGAGAGAGTTCAGAGTGTATCCAGCAGCAACATAATCCAGTAGCAGTACCAGGAGGCTGGTAACTGCTGAATGGTGCCTCATTAAATTGGGAAGATGATGGCCTTGCTCTTGAAGATCCAGACAATGCCTGATGTTAGCATGGCCAACGTGCCTCCAAGTCAGAGATTCAAATCAGTCTTTGGGTGGGAGCAGGCTGCCCAGCCTGCTCAGCACCAGGAGGAGAGTTTGGAGACGACGCTTCTTCTGGCACTGCTTTGGGGCCCCTGGACTCCACCAAAAAGCCATGCAAGTGCACATCAAGGGACATGTCTTCAGTCCTCTTCCATACCCTGGCTGGAAGCCGGTGATCAGCTTCCAGCCCCAGGTGTACACTGTGTGACCAGCTCCAGGGATGTACATCTGTATCTAACGCCTGGAGTCACCCCTTTCCGGTTTCTGCAGGGTGACCCCATTGCTCATAAAATAATTATTTCCTCCAGCTCTGTGTGTCAGAGCATGTGTTCTAGATGTGTGAACACACTGGGCTCTCAGTACAAGTTTAGATCAAACAAAGTAAATCCCACAGCTTCAACTAAAAGAAATCTCAAATTGTACAAGGGTGTATTAACAGTCCCTGTGTAGCTATGGGACCAAGCAGACCACAGAACTGTGCAAAACCAAGACAAAGTAGTTCAAGGGAAGCTACTGAGAGACAGGGGTAAAGGATAGAAACCTGGCTGTACCCTCTGGCTTGCCTTGTTTATAAGGACTGAAATATTTCCTGAGCACACAGCTGCTCTTTGGCACAGATGCCTGGGAAGAGGTTTTTGAAAATGGGTTTGGATTTGGACCTGGGCGATCAGGTCCCCCAGGGAGGCAACAGGCAGGAGCCATCTCATGGGCTCGTCCCCAGGCTGGAGAAGTGGAGGGACACTTGGCTGCAGGCCGATGTCTTTTGTACTGCCGGGAAGGACGTTCCTGAATTTTCCAGTCCTCGCCATGTTGGCTTTGCTGGAGTGACAACAGCTCCACTCCGTCACCCATCCACCCCTTGCTTTTTCAGCCTCCTCTTCCCTCCTTCACACTTCCCCTTTCTGGTGAGGTGGGGCCCAAAACAGGAGATGGGATGGAGCCCAAAATGGGGGAGGAGGTGATAAATGCAAATTGTCTCTACAAAGTGGCTGAAGGCAGGAGCTTTCCCTTTGCATTTCCAAATCCCACAGAGCTGATACCAGGGCTGTGGCTGTGTCCCAGACAGAATATATACCCCCATAAAACTGCTCACCAGCTCTCACTACTATCGAAAACCACTGGCATGTTAAAACACCTTGTTACTAGTGGCAACCATTTTCTGCTAGTCTAATTTTTGTCCTTTCAAAGAGTGGGAGGGGATTTCTTGTTTGCTTAGGAAGCTCCAGCATCCTTTACATTCCTGCACAGGTCAGTCCCTCCTCTGCTGCTTTTGCAAACCACAGTCATGGCCAGTGATTTATCAGCTTGGCTGTCCCTGGTGCAGAGGGTTTTCCAGATATCTGCCATAACCCAGTCTTTCCCCATGCTGGCACCTGTAAGCACAACAGAGCCCACAGCCCGTCCAAGTGCGAGGCGTGAGCCCCATCTCTCCTGTGTTCTGTTAACCAGCCACTCAGCCATCCTTATTTTCCCTTGGCAGAATTACTTTGTCTAGCTCAGAGATAAAAATAACTCAGTTTTCTAGGGACAGATCCTATAGAGAAGTTCTCAAGAGAAAAGCACTGAGGAGCAGAGCAAATAACGAAGAGTCAGTTTATTCTGTGATAAACTGACTACCTTTGAATATACCTAGATGGTCTGAGAATAAAATTGTCTGAAATAAAAAGCAACAGTTTCTGGTTTTCCACTCTGCCTTTTTTGTTTTGGTCGTTGTTCTGCCTGTTGCAGAATAGGCAAATGTTTCCTGAGGACTCATATCTCACAGGGCTTGCATCCATAAAGCACTGGGTGTAGGGCATCTTGTGAGAAAGTTTTGGCCAGTTTATAGGTCACAGACCAGAAAGATCAAAACCCACCATCTAATGTGATGTGGGAGGAGCTGGAAGGCTGCATTATGAGGAGATTATATTGCTCATGTGTGGCTTCCCAGGGGCTTTTTAGTTCTTGCCTCCCATAGTCAGCTGCTACAAGAAAACTGGACCCCTGTTGCTTAGGCATAGTTTCTAATAATTCAAAGGATTTAAAGATAGCTGATGGCATACCTTGGGTTTCTGAGCACTGCTGGAGAGCCTTATAACTAAAGGAGGACTTAAAACATTGAAGTGACATAACTTCCATTTCAGGTTGATATGTGTTAAAACCAAGTGTGAAAACTGAGGCCTACTGACAGATCAACATTTTAAAGCTTGAGCTTATAACATTACTGGGAGCTATGAGCTATGCTTAGTTATCAAACTTTTACACTCACACATGAACATTTTGGTCTCTGCAAATTAACCTTTGCCCATTTCGGTGATGTGCAGAAGGTATGAAGCCTTGCTACAGAAATCCTGGGACATCTAGAGGCATCCAGGTGAGGTGCTCGGAGGTTTGCCCGGCTCCTTCTCCACTGCCATGTACGTCTGCTGTCTGCCCCTAGCCAGAGGGGTGCTGGTTGCAGTGTGCTTAAAGGGCTTTTCCCTCTGAACTCAGCCAAATCTGCTCCCACCCGAGTGCTGGCAAGTTGACATGAGGCACCCCACAGCATGGGTGTGCAGCTATGTAGGACACATTGTTTCATAACATGGAGTAGGCTTAAATGTTTTTGATCTTCGCTGACCTCACTTCCAGCACCA
This sequence comes from Anhinga rufa, assembly GCA_013400875.1. Taxonomy (NCBI): domain Eukaryota; kingdom Metazoa; phylum Chordata; class Aves; order Suliformes; family Anhingidae; genus Anhinga; species Anhinga rufa. The sequence continues at coordinate 5,074 of VZTV01051760.1, forward strand.
GCTGAAGTCATGGCATCTAGTTTCAAGATTGGAAGCAAAATTATCGAGTAAATATAACTCTAAGTTCCAAAGCTGCATATCCTTAACAACCAGGGACATTTTTAGTGGCTTGATCTCTTTCACCGGGGATCCTTTCTTGTGTCTTGGCTGGAGGCTCCAGTTCAAGCTTTGCTTGGCTTGCTACATAGCTCCCTCAGAACTGAGTTTAAGGTTGGACTAAGGGGTTGGTGCTCAGCACCCCTGTCCCCTCCCCAGGTCCTTCTGTGATGGTGGCTGCTCCAAAGCCTCTCTTGAAACTGTCCATTCCAGTCCCCTTTGGTTTTACCTTAAATCAAATCCCTTGCTTATTACCTAAAACCAACATGTTTATACTGGGGTGGCCACACATCCCCAGAGAAAGTTTTTCCTCCTATCCCACAGACTTGTTCTGGACTGTTGTTTTGTCTAGGGTTTTAGAAACAGCAATTGGGTACATATTTTCTTCTTGTCTGCCCCTCTCAGAACATGGTCATGGGAATCACCTGCTGCCCCCCTACCAGACAGTGGTGACAGGGTGCAGAATGCAACACAGACAGCATGTCCCACATCCTATTCCTTTTCTTCTAAAATCCTGTCCCTTGATGTATACCGATTTTGGCCTTTTCCATTTCATTCTGTGCAAATGAAGTTTTGATGAGCCCTATCACCGTAGGTTCAGAAAGAGAAAAGCAAACATAGCCTGTGGGGTTCTCCTTTTTCTTGGTTTGGCACTTGTGTGTGTATATCTCTTGAGTTCTTCAGTTGCCACACTCCTTCCAGCCAAGACAGCACTAGTATTTGTTCAAGAGGTTTTCTGGGTGTTACTACACTCCTAAAGACTCTTCTTCAAAAGATGTATCACTGCATGATTCATTGCTTTTGCATCCTCCTTAGCTGTTGGTCTGTAGTTACCCAGCTTTCTACATGCTTATGTTGTGCTCTTTTAATGCCTTTTCCTTTTCCACACTTGTGATGAATTTAGGGGCTCTCAGTGTGATGCATTGCCTTCTGTCTGCAGAGAAACGTCATCGTGACAGGTGGCACTGGCTCAGGAAGGATGTATGAGATGTTCACTTGATTTGAGTGCTCATCGTATCTCTCTGAGCTAAACATGGGGAAGCCGCTGTGGTCACCACAAAAGCTCTGGGGCCTGGGGGCATTGCAAGGAGATGGAGAGGAAGGGTTCATGGCTACAACAGTGCTTTCCCATAATTTATTACCAAAAGACTTGACTACACATCTCAGCCAGTTTAAACAAAAAAGAGACGTGATGGATTTATGCACTGGTGACATCAAACAGTGAAACTGTTCTTTTCTGTCTCGATTCCCAGTCTTTGTCAGTCCCCATGGTCTGACCCCTGCTGCCTGCTGATGCACATCATCTCCCTCTGTCCAAGGCCAAATTCCTCAGCACCGGAGATAAGGTGTCCTTGGTCACTGGCCCTCTCCTGTGTGATGGCTTACTGGGAAGCCATTACTAGATATGACAGAGATCTGTGAGATCTCTGTCAGATCTGATCTGCCCTTCAAGAAAATGGTTTTGGATGCAATAACCTGGAATAAAGAAAAAAAATCTACAGGAAAAGAACCATAACAGTACAGTATCTGCCAGCACTCTAGGTGGTGAAAGGCAGGCTCCGGTGATGATAATCCTATGAGACAGTATTGTATTTGGCACTCAGACACTTGCGTGATCTGCGTTTCGGGAATCCCTTAGCAAGATGAGGAAAGAGTTTCCAATCTCAAAGGAAAAAATGGCAGAAACTGGGAGTGAGAACCCACCTTGTTTAATTTATGGCATGTCCATGTTCATATACTCCATGAATCTTGGAGAAGAAGGGGCCAGTCATCACTCTCCCACTCATCTTTAAGCCATAGTGTTCCTTTTCTGCAGACTTGAAGTTCCAGAGAAATATGATTTATCTTCAGAATTTATGTTTGGTTTTGTTGGTGGGAGAATTCTTCAGTTTTCTTAACTTCAGGGAAAATAAATCACTGTGCAGTGGGAGGCTTGGAAATGAGGTTGAACAAGAATGAATTTCTTGGTTTTGTGAACTAGAGAGTACAGACTTCAACACCTTTTAGTAAATATTTGTTCATGAAGTTTTCACAGTCTTCTGCTATAGCTGAAACAGTCCACATTGAAAATAGTCCACATTGCATAAAAGTATTTTAGGATTTTATAAAGATTTTATTTTGTAAGTATACAATCATCTCAAATCTAACCATGTATCTTCTTCCATTTGCTATTTTGCTATTTTAATTATCAAACACTCAAAATTGGATAAAAGCCCATTCTAAAAATTTTTAAAATTCTGTTTGAAAAGGTAGCAATTTTTCATATATACAAAGCCTAAAAAACTTCAATTTGTATTTCACATATCAGTGCACAAACAAAACACATTGTAGAACCTTCACTACGTGCAAAATGTTTTGACTCAAATAGCTGGTGATGAATAGCTATAGATATATATGTATGTGTGTGTGTGTATATATATATGTATAAAGACAGATTTGACGTGTGGTGACTGTAGCACCTCCTTAATCAAATATCATTCAATTACAAGTCATGGTACATGTAATCTCTGAAAACAACATACTGTTTTAAGAAATTAATGCTACAAATGGGGAAACCCCCCAAGTTTTGGATTTTTTACATATTTGACAAGATGTTTTGCATTGTCATTTTCACTCTTTCTTCTGTATTAGAAAGTAGTGAATAAATCTCTTCTTTTCTTATATAATCAGAAAAACATTCTTATATACAGAAATAAGGTTGAAAAATTCCTGAAGTTTTCAAGGAATCCAGAAGGCAGACACAGGACTTGTAAACATGCTGAACTGACTTTAAAAGCAGATAAATTTCTATTTGCTTGTACCCATTGAAATCCATGTATAACCTTGCTATGGCAACTGCATTGCTGGGGAGAATTAACATAGAGATAGACTTGGTATTACTTTAGGTCTTGTTTCAGACTGCTCAAATAACAATAGCAACAGAATGGAAGTGCCCTTTGTGCCAAGAACAATAAAGTGGATGCACAGAGTCTGAGAATTCTTGGCAACAAATATCTCACACAAATTAGGCTCTAATATGAAGTATTTTTAGATTTGGATTCCTTTCATTGGATGTATAAAGGATAAGACTCCTTAGAGCAAGTCCCCAGTGCTCTTTTCCCCTTTCTGGAAAAGACTGCAATTCTTGGAACAGGGTCTGCATTTCATTCCACGAGAAATTCTTGTTCATTTCAGTAAAAAATGTTGTGGGTTATTTTTTATTTTTTTTTTAAATTTCAGCACAGAAACTCAACACTCAAATTGTGATATACTGACAAACTCAAAACTGTGGTGAGGGATTGGTGAGAGAAGACCTGGCTTTCCTTGAAGTCTCCCAGGGAACTCCAGTTATCCAAGGATATCATGATGTTAAATGTTTTCGATGAGCCACAGAGCACCTTCAATGAGCAGGTTTGTGTGGGTGGTCATCATGTTGCTACCTCTGATAATACCATCTTACACCTCGATTTTTTTTTTTCACATTGTAGCACCAAGAGTTCTATTACTATGTGAGACTTAATTTTTATTAAAAGAGAGGGGAAAAGTGCATGCATGACCCCTACAACTGTGGAGCATGTGATTCCAACCTCTTTAAAAAAGAAGGCAACTCTGATGTTTATTTGTTTTAAATTCTTATGGTTAGATCAAGCACAAGATTTTCAAGATGTGGGTGGTGTTTTTTTGCATGGCATTTATTCTTCTCCTCCTTAAGAAAACTGTCTGAGTCTAGAGACAATTACCACAAAGTAAGAGCTAGACTCAACCATGCTTTTGCAAGGATTTAATTGTCTTCGTTTTCTAATTCTTAACCACAACATAGCCATGGTTCCTGGATAAGAAAGATGATGATTTTCATTCTGTTCTGCACAGAACTCCATTCTTCTCTCACTGAAATCAGTGATGAAAATCTCTCTGAATTCAGTGGAAGCAGGGTTGAACCAGTGGATCATAACAAAGGCAGTATTGTTCGGCATTGCAGGGGTCTGGGATGCTGGTGATGTCTTTCGTCTTTGTGCTTACTTCCTCTGCCTCATTAGGGCTGTGGCTTTTGGTTTTTCAGCTCCGGGTATATATCTGCTATTGGGTGTCAGCGATGTTTTGTGGGCTTTGGTGCTTACTGCGCTACAAGGCAGATGTTCCAGCAATCCTTTCAAATGCAACATCTCTTGCAAGGAAGTGGGGTCTCTACTCCTATTTTTAAATGCACAAAACCTAAAATTGGGTTTGCATTTCACTTTAGATTAGATTTGCATGGTTTGTTGATTATTTTGGCGTTTGTTTTTTTTTTTAATGCCAGAAATAAAAGATAACTTAAACCCCAAGAGGCTGCCTTAATTACTTGCGTTACTCTCATCTTTCTTGATGTGTCGATCATCAGTGTGTTTCCTTCATGCAGGATGTCAGCAGGCTTGATTTCCTATGCTGAAGTCGTAGTAAAATAACATAAAGAGGGGCTGGGAAACTGAGAAATATGGGAGGTATCAAGACCTCAGTCTTGTAAGAGGTCCCTGGAGGAGCACTGATCTGTTGTTCCAGAGACCAGTTAAAAGCACTAACACCCTGGTTAAGCAGGTGCAAGCAAGTCCCAGAGAGTATTCAGGCAACTGCAGTGGAGAGAGGGGAAAGTCAGTGTCAAGGGGATAGTAGGTATTTTTTGTAAGCATATGCTTAAGTTTTCAAAATGTGTATTTTTTTTTATATGTAATGATACAGATTTTGCAGGTAATTAAAATTAATTATCACCTGCTTTAATTCTTTATAATTACTGTAAAGGTTACAGGGATATATTTGTTCCAAATTAGATTTTATTCGCATGCTCAAGTATGTGTTTAGATTAATTCTACCTGAAGTGGATGAACTATTTTGGTTTTATGAAGCAATCTGGTCAAATTTCCCAACTGGGCATTTAAAAAAGAGGAATCTGAAACATCAAATGTGCTAGTTATCCCTTGATGAAGAGACCTTTCCTCTGCAGGGAAATCTGCTTTTATTGTTGTCCATTCCACATTTCAAAAGCACTTCAGCTATAAATTGCAAAAATATAGTTCAAATATATTTTTAATTACTACTAGCATTTCTGAGGCTCTCAGAGATGGCAGCTAGTTTGTTGAAGTGTCATCATATCTGGGTGCATCTGCTACTAGTGGAAGATAAAAAAATGTCTGGTATAACCTGGTATTTCCAGGTTATAAATTAATTTCTATATTTCATTCCCAATTTCTCCTGTCTTCTTCTTGCAAGACTGTATGGCAGCTAGGGATGTCTTGTCCCCAGCTCTCCCCACCTTCCCCCAGAGCCCTTGGGAGCCATGCCAGTGGACTGCACTGGCTCGCTCTCCCTGATGGGTCCAGGTGCTGTGGCAGTACAAGACCAGCCCCTCTTTGCACTCTGACCTGTGGTCCCTGAGGATGCAGGATGAGGCTGGAGCATCTCCACAGCTTGGGAAGGAGCCCTTCCTGAAGCGGTGCAGGTACTGCTGCCCATGCCCTGCCTCTTCTGCAGCAGATCTGACTCCGGTATCCAAGGTCAACAACCACGCTCTCCTTTTAAGCTGCCAGTGTTACAGAGCCTGTGTATTGTATCCTGCCTTGGGAGAGTTGGAGGAAGCAGTGTGAAACCTGTGTTTATAAAAGGATGTGAGATATAAACTAACACTCCCTTTCTGATATCTGAAGATTTATCTCTTGGTAAAATTCCTCAAGGGAAAGCTGCAAAAATTCAACCTCAATGTTAATTAAGAACCCATAAACTCCATTTATCTGAATTTACATATGGATGAGAAGGTGATATGATAAAAGAGAGATTTAACTATACATCTCTCACTGCAAATATAAACATAGTTTTCCCTGTGTTTATGCTATACTGTCAAATGCATTGTAATACAGAAAAGGGACACTTGGACCCTTGAGCACAGCTCTGTGCCAGGGCTAAGCACTTTGGCAAGTGCAGTAGCTGCAGCATACATGGTAATGGGGACTGCTCTGCAGATGAGGGCAGGAGCTATGATCATGACATAGAAAGCAAATCCAGGGCAGGATTTTGAGTGGGAAGAGCTGTGGTCAAAGATGGGAGATGAGCAGTTGGGGAGGAGGATGTACAATTATTCTGAATGAGAAGGAAACGCTGCCTGAGCAACAAAGATGAGTAAACAGGATAATTACCAGGAATTTACAGAAGTATTAGTGCAATCATGGGATGGCCTTTGTTTGAGCAGAGAGAGGGGTGGTAGAGGAGCCAGAAATAAGCTCCAGGTTAAGAGCTGTAGTGATGGAGAATTTACTGGAATTTTAACAGCTGTGGAGAAAGAGGGAAGGAGGAAAAACATTAATTCAGTTTTGAGGTATCAGGAGTCCTTGCAGAAGAAGAGAGCAAGGAAAAGATGTGTGTCTGGCTACTCACTCACAGTTGCTGGTGCATATGTGATAGTTATAACTGGCAAAAAGCATTTAGATAAGCAGGTATAAAAGGAATGTGGGGTAGCACCTCCATCAAAGATAACCCTGAAGTAGAAGACAAAAGAAAAAACAGGAAGAAAATCGCAATGAGCAAAGGATACACCTGGCTGTCAAAGGCGAGGGAGAAGTAGGGAAAAATGAAAAAGCAACTTTTGTTCTCAAGAAAGAGGTGGGGGGGCTGCTTCAATGCCCCACAGAGGGAGAAGCTGGCAAGAGGAAGTAAAGGAAATCAAAATACTGGAAACAGAAGCCTTGAGGTTTTGAGAAGCCTGGAGATGAGGGGGAGGAGGGAGAGCAAGCAAGCAAAGGAGGTGGAGCTGGGCAGGCAGCTAAAGCCTCCTGGGCTCACAGGGAGAAGGAAAGAAACGCAAGAAAAAAAATGTTAAGTGAGAGGCTGAGAGGAAGGGCAAGAGGGAGTGGAGACATGAGCTACAGAATTGCAGCTGGAGTGGCGGATTGCACTGGGGACAGAGCAGGGGAGCAAGTTTGGTAACACATCCTCACACAAAGCCTTTTCCCTTTGTGTCTGCACATGGCCTCTTCTATCAATTTGATGAAATGAAGTGATTGATCTTATCCAGGTGACGAGTAGGTGCTGATGCATAGACCTCAGGAGCATGTAGAGCCTATAGGAAGAACTGATCAGAGTCAGTGGCCAAAATTTTCAAAAATCCCTAAAAGAACAAGCGGTGTGGTCCCAAACAAAGCTTATCTTTGCCCATTTCCTTTTTTTTTCTTTGTTTGGTGATTAAAGAACAAGAACAGAAACAAAATTCTCTGCACCTGATGAGAAGAAAAATGTCTGATTTCAGGACTTCGTAAGGAATGCTGGAGGAACAAAGTGGTGAATTCTTCCTCCTGCTGCCACTTCGGGAGCTGGAGCCTTGCTGTCCCCTGTGGGATAGCACAGACCACATGCCGAGGAGCCGCGTTTTGCTCCTGCCAAGAGCAATTTGACCCCGCTCATCTCTGGTGACTCCCTAAGCTCTGGGCTGGTGAGTCCTCTGCCCACCACACTTCGGCACAAAGTCCCACCAGCAGGGACTGGTGTGTGGCACCTGCCTGGGCTGTTTTCCTTTCTGCAGGGAGATAGACAGGTTTGCACCCACTGGCTGCCCTGTTCAGGCCATGGTTGTTAATTAAATTCCTCTATTATTCACAAGCAGACATTGCGGGGTGGTGTTCGGCAGTAGCTCTCAGTCCCTGTTGGCAGCCAAAGCTAGTCCATGGAAGAGCTGCTGGGACAGAAAGCAAGTGAGAAGAAAGGGAATGACTTTGTGGCCTGAGCCTGGTGTGATGTTTGAAGACCAAGGAAACAGGTAACATTTATTTTAGATGGGCTGATCTTTTTTAAGGCAACATAATTACTTGGGATGATCTAACATAAGCAGCCACCCTGAAAGAGGCACAGGACTCCCTCACAGCTTTCACACCGAGTCCAGTGGACACTGGGAGGTGGCTGGAGTGGTACAGTTAGCAACATATGGAGGAGATGAAACAGCGCCTAGGTGCACACTTGGTTGGTGGGGCTTAGTGTCTCCCTCTGAGAAACTCTTATTAGCAAGGACCACAGGTTCATTTGCTGAGCTCATGGTGCTTTGGGGCAGCAAATATATACACTGGTGTCTAAATGTGGTGCTCAGAAAATAAGAAATTAAATGAAATCCAAAATCTTGCTCTGTGCCCTGCCTTCCTCACTGCTCTGAAGCTGTAGAGCCCCTTGCACAGGCAGTAGGCAGTCTGCCCACTGGAGGAAGCAGGAGTCACTCCTCTCTGTGGCTGTCTGCATCCAGCAATAAAGAGGTGCTGGGTTCCAATCTGCAAAGAGTGCATCAGCAGCCCCACTTGCTGAAGGGCCCCTCCAGCCAGTGCCAGGGACCTCACGCCATCCCTGCAAGCCCCAGCCACATTCCCCAAGGCAGCTGTTGCTCTTCAAACATGGTGCATTTCTTGGGTTGCTCTGTACAGGTTTATGTAGACCTGCAAAACATTTCCCCGTGTGTGTGCCATGTATACCTGGCCCTGGCTCTTGCTGTTCCTCTCCGCCCCGGCAAGGTGCATTTGCTTCATGCTTCCCCAAATCCACCACAGGTCTCCCCTTATCCCAACTGCAAACTCTGCACTCAGGGCTGAGTCTGAGGAGGCATGAGCTCGTGGCCAGTTTTTCCATTTGGTGGTATGACAGTTCGACCTCCCTGGCTCTCAGCACCATCCCTGTTCAGCAGACCTCAGTGCCACCTCTCCCACTGTGACCACTGCCCCGGCTGATGCTGAGCCTGTCCACAACAGGACTCACGCAGTGCTGGCTAAGAGCTTGGCATGCTCTCGCTGCTTAAATGAGGTCTGTTTAAGACTTGTCTGCACTCAGTGTGTAAATATTATGAGGAATCTGTAAAAAAATATCCCAAAAGCCTCTTTACACAGATGTTACCATGAATAGATTATTGTCCATTTATGGCCGAGGGAGAGATGTTGTAATTTATATATCTCTATGATTTCTGTGGCACTTGGAGTAGCCAGCAAAAATCTATTAATAACAAAGAGGACAGAGTTAGGATCTCTGTAACAGGAGAAAGAAGGATGGTGGAAGGGTGATTTTAGATTACTTAAACAAAACAGTTTTATCTGTTTGCTCAAAGGCAGACTGTCTTCTTCAGAAAAAAATATTGCTATGTAAACAGGTGATAACCATTTTAATGAGACAATTTAAACAGGTGATATGAATTACTTCTTCATAGAAGTATAAATAACATTTACTGCTGTTTTGACAACAATCTCATTAATGGTCAGGGTCCCATTTAATTAGCCCTTGGATATGCTGCTTTAGACTTCCCTTTACCCGCTCTGCATGCTGCATGACCTCCTCCCAACAGCTTTATCTTGGGGGGTGGTTTTTGTACAACTGAAACTCCAAAATGCTGCCAACATTTAAAAGAATCGCTGTAGAAGAAAGCCCAGAGATTTTCTGATAACCTTAAAAGCGATGGGGAATGTCAGCTCACTCCAGACATCAAACCCAAAGTGGTGTTAGATCCAAGGGTTGAGCTTTTGGCTCAACCTTTGCTCATTGATTTGCATGGTAAATCCAGGCTGTTAAGCTGTTGTGATGGATGCACTTGACCCCTTAACCAATACTTAGCAATAGTTTGGTACAGGCTCCAAAGGAGGTGAAGGCCTGAGCCATAGCAAGACCTCTAGTTTCAATCTGTTCTCTAAAAATCCACAAAGGAATAGAGTGACACATTGAGCATCGATGCATATGAGCTTGGAACACTGATCCTGTGATTAACACATGAATAGTGGGTGGCTTTTCCAAGACTCATTTATCAAGGAACAAAGAAAGTTGTGGGTACAAGGAGTCTCACGCATACCTTTGCCATTGCATGTAATTTGACTACAAGCCAACCACTTTATTCCATAAATATGACAGCCTACATGAGCCTTCTTTGAGCTCTCCCTGCTAGGCAGCATGGCAGTGATCTCCCCTTGAGCTGGGACCTCTCTCAAGGTTGCTCCTTGAGGCAGAGAGACTTTTTACTAATGGTAGATCTTTGGTAAGTGACATAGCAAGCTGAANAGCCCCAACAAGAGTTTAGAAAGCAAGGGGGCTCACTCTGAACCTTGTGACTCAGTGGAAGGGTCTTCCTTACCCTTTTTGTCTCTGGTCTCTGTGTGAATCATTCTAACTTGATTCTAACTCAATTATCCTTTGTATGTTTCTTCTATGCAGTAACTAATAAAGTGAACCTTGCCATCAAACTTACTGAACCTTGGTAAACCATTGTTAAACTTTGTTAAATTCCATCAAATTTATTGAACCCTGTCAAATTATTACTCTACCTCAATAAAACATATTGCTGCTTTTCTCTTTTGAGTGAGGTGCATTCCACTCTTTCATGACAGCTATGTAAAGTGTATGTTAACAAACATGAACACAGAGCCATAAACCTGGGCCACCTTGTCCCTGGGAAAATTGCAGCACTCGCAGAGGAGCATCACACATGGCTTTAGTTTTGGGTTTGGAGGGCTAAGGATGCAGGGGACTGGCCAAGATGGAGCTGACACAGCAGGAGGCCCAGTGCTCTGATGAATCTCAACTGCTCGAGGAGTTACGAAAGCAGCAACTATTTGGGTTTGTTCTTTGTACTTAGTAAAGTCCCATTTTATGAACACCCCTCGCCTGGGACCGCATATGCAACTAAAAATTACTTGAAGTTAATGTAAGCCAAAGTCGGCCCACCTGGCGGCTGCAAACACAGTTATCTCCTGTTCCTTCCGTCCTTCCTTCCTTCCTTCCCACCTGCCTCCCCCGGCTCAGTTTAACCAGAGCACAGGTGTCTTCCTGAACACCAGCACTGGAAAGACAAAGCAACCACTCTTCTCATAAACCAAGATCCAGTCCAAACCCTTGATCATTTGTGCTGATTTACTTGCGAATCAGAGCAGAGTGATGCTAATGCTCTGCAGGTGCTTCCCTTCCAAACCTCAGCAGTCCCAGAGGGAGCCAGTGAGATGGGGCACAGGGGATGGCTGCCCCATCTGAACTGCAAAGGAACAGATCCTCACAGTGACTGTAAACAGACCCGGCGGAGGGAGGAGGCAGCACTACACTGGCCAAAGCCAAATATAACCATAAGTAATGTCGCCACAGCTTGCAAGGTAGTAGGAAGTCCCATCCTGTGGTCTTTACCTTTCCTCTACTCCTTTCAGCTTCTCTTGGTCTCTCAACAGTTACCAGCTGAGACCTTTCCATCACAGTTGAAGGGAGATAAGCAGACATAGACAATTAAATGGTTTTATTTAGCTAGACCTTTTAATATAAAATATCTGATTCATGTTCCTTTGAAAGAATGTATTCAAATACAACAATTTCTTTTGACACAACCATGTTGATCCAAATCTAACTTGAAGGCAGAACGGGGCAGAGCTGCTCAGCCGAGTCCTACCTTTGGAAGCAGTCACCAGCTGTGGACATTTTCTAGAGGTGGGACTGGGTGCAAGGGAGAAACAAGCTCTTTCTCAGCTTTTCCAGCAATTCCTATGTGGACATGAACACATCACCTAAACTTTTGCCCTCTGCATTTCCATATATGAAACAGGGTAAAGATGCTCTCTTTTCTAAATAGCTTTTGGATCTACAGAGGAAAGACACCACATGTAGGACTTCTGCATATGTAATCAGGACCAACAGGTAGCCTGCAGGCCAGCTCCTGCCTTCACCTTTGAGGTGTTCATTTTAGCAATCCTCACAGGACATACTACTGCTCTTGCACATGAGCTGGTGCCTGGACCTGTGTGGGATATGTGGGGAGTCCCAAACAGGGGCCACTCCACACTGCTCTGGAGGCCAACTCACCCTGAAAACACTTCCTATTTGGATGGAAAGTGGAGCTGCACAGTGTTAACGCCATGTTTCCACACAAGTTTTATTTTTATCTTTGTATGTGGAATGGGTTCACATGCTGAACGGTAATTTGAAATGTCAGGTTTAACTCTGAATGAAAGACACCAAGTATGTTGGCAAGAAATAAAAATCCACGGCTGTTCTCATGCCGTTTGCTTCCTTTCAATAAGTTTCGAGAGAAGGCAGCAGCAGTGTGTCGGCAGCAGCCCCAGTCACTGGCACTGGGAGGAGTGTGGGAGTGTGCCTGCCCTGGTGTCCCCACCAAGTCAACTACTGCTGACCTTCCTGAAACCTCATTTCTCAGCCTGTCACTCTGTATGGTAGTGCTGCACCTACATGGGGGGGCAGAAGTGGCCTCTTCTGCTTGTCCAGCCCAGTCCAGCAATGGGCATCTCACTGATGGATGTGGGTTTGACCCTCAGGGACTGCCACCGTGTTTCCTGGGTGAAGGCACTTGTCCCCAGCCGCTGAAAGGAGCAGAACCACCTTTTCTGGGCTCCTTTTTCACCAGAAGGGACATGGGAGAAGGAGCCCCAGAGTACTGAAGTGAGACACCTCCGTGACAGGTGACATTTGGGGGCCACCTTGTGCCAAGCATTTCTAACCACCTCTCTCTCCTTGGCTTTGTGCTCGGCAGGCAGGCTGCTTGCACTGCCAGTTTGAAGCATCTTGCCCTTTGGGATCAGGACCCTGGTCCTGCCCTGCCCAGCACATCAGTGTTTCTGTCTGTATTGACTGCAGCCCTCCCAGCTGGGAAATGCCTTGGTTACCTACTGCCTCCCCACAGAGTCCTAAAATCACTCATTAGATTTCAGAAATGGGCCAGGGTGACGAACCACTCAGAGCTGGTCAGAAACATTGTGGGGCAGCAGGAAGAAGGTGCCAGATGAGTCAAGATGGCAGAGGAGAGGGATGTTGTTCGAGGGAGCTGCAGAGAAAATAAAAGTTTGGGCAAGCCAAAAGGAAAGAGATCCTCTCTGCTGTGCAGCTGATGGAGAAGAAACCAGAGAGGCCAAAAGAGGGAAACTCGGAAACTGAAAGATGTCATTACTTACAGTTCTTCAGCTGATCTTCCAACCATGTTCATGCCCAGCACATTTTTTTCAAACAGGTATCCAGCCCTCTTGTGAATCCAGATGAATTACATCTGTACTCCCTGTGTTCATACTTCTATAAAATATGCAACTGATTTCATACAGCCTGAGGTGCAATTTTAAGTTCATGGCTGCATGCTACATAGAGAGACTCGTGCTTTCTGTTGCTTTTCTCCTGAGTGTGACGGGATTTGTCAAACACAGCAGTCACCAGCATCACTCTTACTGTGTCTTTTGAAAGTTTATATTGCTCTCAACTTGCTTGGATTTGATTCTTGATAGCTCAAGAATTCTTCATGACTATACAAAGGAAAATATTGGTATTTCAGTTAAGGGTTCATTAGCAAACTTTATCAACTCTGGAGGAGGCAAGTCACTGTGCAAGGTTCAAATCTTCTATCCATGCCAAATCTTTACCCACCTTTCCTTTACTGCTCCTTGTTTTGTTAATTCACATAATTTTCTTACTGAGCACATATTGGAACAAAGGGTTCAATACTATTTAATGGGATTTTTTGGCTTTTGTCTTCACTGAGGCTTTCAGCTGGGATCTGAATACTACCACAGTTAACAAGGATGCCTAGGGTAAATGCTGAAGCCTGAACAGGCAAAGAATAAGTTGCAGAATAAAAGAAAAGGAGGTGTTTTCAAATCTTCTGGTCTTGCAATTCGTCCTAGAGTTGTTAGGAGCCAGCAGAAGCAACTGCAGAGCTAGTAGCCACTGTCTTTGCGCACTCAGGATGGATGGTGACATTTCAGAGGACTGGAAAAGATACACATGCACATTTAAATACCTTCAGAAAGGGGGGAAAGAAGCTTTCATGGAATTATAGACCAGTCTGCCAAGCTTCAGTTCTCAGAAAAATACTGGGAAAAATAAGAACATTGAAAAAACAGATGAGCAATAGCCAGCACATATCTGTCAAGAACATACAAGGTCAGACCCATCTATTTCTGAAATACAGCAAGCGACCTTGTTGATAGGAAAAAAGCAATTGACTTCACATTTCCTGTAGCAATTGTCCACAGATCCATTCAAACTGAACAGGCACCACATCTCATGGTCATAGTCTTTTCTAGCCTAATCATCATCAAGCAAGTGCATGCCCTGCCTCCATCCTGTCATATATATATGACACATCCATATGTAATGTGTATTTTGGTCATTGCCTGTGTGCCCTCAGAACCCCCTGCACATCCAGATGGAGCTCTTTTTATGACTGGAGCCTTCTTTAATCTACCCATAGATCTTCAACTTGGATGTTAGCTTGACTTACCCCTTTGATTCATTCTCCCCGCTTTGGCGCCTGTCTCCCTGGAAGAGAGGGATTTTTATTTAATCTTTGATATTCAGACCTTGGAGCTGCTGAGCCTCCAGTCTGCCCTGAGCCATGGTGCATATGGACACAGTCTGTTTTTTGAAGTTCCCTTTGAAGTCCAGACTCGGTGACCACACCCAGAGCAGGAGGCTGTATGGGCATCCTCTGGGATGCACAGTTCAGACATAACAACCCACTTGCTACAGGTAAACCTCCAACACTGTCAATAGTTTAATCCTGGGATTCAAAACCAGTATGTAACAGAAAACTCTGGAGAAGAAAGTCTGGAGAAATTTCTCCTCCTTAAAATTTTCTGTGTCTTAAGCTTTGCATTTCCAGCCCAGTCCATATCAGTACCAAAGAGGACGTCTATACTAGTGAACTAAAGAGGGTCTGGGTACAGGCTTGAGCACTTGCATGCAACCATCCCAGCTGTTTAATTGCTGGCATACTGCCTGGCGTGATTTTGGCCTGTATCAATTTGCAATCCTCAGACAATTCCCCAGGCTCAGTCTGAAACTGTTCCCTATAGGAAGTATGAGTGGGAATGAAGGAGTTTAGCCCAATGAATGTGAATTGTGCCACACCATCTGTCCTTAAGGCAAAAGAACAAGTCCTGGCCCAGTTTTATTTACCAGTACTAGCAAAGAGACTGCTGTTTAGGATGGTACAAGGACTTGCCCATTGGCCAAATGGTAACTGGATGAAAGGTATTTGAGTTTAACCCTGGCACAGTACAACCCTGCTCCAGGCCCCAAATGGCTGCTAGTGAAGCTCATCATCAGTATTCCAGCTCTCAGAGATGCTCACAGAGCCAAAAACATTGGCTCAAGGAACCAAGCAAAAGCTTAAGGACAAGTAATGCCCTACAACATTAAAACACAGGGAATGCAGGCAAAATAGAACCTAATGGGTACCATGTTCCCTGTGTCCCTTGCCAATGCCAACTAAAATAGCTGCTTGGGTTCAGCAGGGTGATATCCCTCTGCAGGGTCATTGTGGAGCTCTCCAACTCCTCAGATCTCTTGGAGAACAGACAGAAAACTAAAGACAGTCTAATCTCTCAACTTCACAGGTGTAAATCTGAATGTGATTCCAGTCAGGACTTATCTTCCCTGAGCTGTCATGGACAGTCATACTCTACAGCTCACCTGGGATCTAGTTCAAGTATGGGTCTGCCTGTCTTGCTGGCACGTGTTATTTGACTACAAATAATACTGCACTATGCCAATTTCTCAGGAATATATCTCCTCCATATAACAGGGTCTGGTCTTCTGTAGTGGCAAATTTATTGGCATGTCATGCCAGTCTTCATAATTTCTCCCTGTCATGATTTATTCTTCCTTCTCTGTTGGGGTGGGGGTCCTTACTTGGAATACCTGCAGGCCCAGAGCCTTTGGCTGCCCTAGGAAAGGGCTAGCCTAAAAATTTCAGTGTTTTAGCCCCCAGAGCAGTGAGGAAGGTGTCTTGATGCTGCCATGTCCAAGTGTTGACCAGCCTTACGATACTCTGGATGAAGAAGCTGAGGATGCTCAGTCTCCTCTATTGTGCAGAGAAGACATGTATTTTGGGCTTGTGCATGACACATCAGATTTTCCTCCCAGTGCTGTAACAACCAGATACTGAATACACTGCCAATTATGTCAGCCTGTTCTGCCCAGAGGTTCAGCAACAGCCATATTCAGTTTTCCAAGATACTCAAGGCTCACCTGTTTCCTTGGTCTTCTACAGAAAATTAACCTGAGCCTTCTAATGAATACTTTTTGAATACTTTTTCCTAGACACCTGTGAATTAACTCCACCTCTCTTCAACCCCCAACACTCTGAAAGGTAAAGGCAGCTGTAATTGTGGTCAGCACAATCTTTTGGAGGCAGTTTTTATCCCAGGACATAAAGATGCTGTTGGTGAGAGACCATCTTCTCTGGGGAGAGAACTTATAACCTATTTAACCTATATAGCAGGAAGACCTATTTTTTGATTCACCTGGATCAGGACATAAGTTTTTGCCTGGTAGTTTGAATAGGTCTGGTTCACCTTGTTAGGAATTGATTCGGCTCATCTGAGCTGAACTGCCTGGACTGAAGGACACAGATTTGCCCTTTAGTTTGACTAAAACCTAATCTGGCAACTTGGAGCCCCTTTCAGGCTCTCACAGAGCCCTGTATCCTTTCAGAGCATTAAAAATTACTTTTCCTTGGGCAAAGTCTGCTGAGATCCCTGTTCACTTGCAGCAATCTGAAACAAACCACCATGCAGCTGTGAATACCTGGGACACTGTATGTGGTCACCAAGGTTGACAATTGGGTGATCTTTTCAGAACATGTTGGTCCATGTATAAATTCACTCTCTTTTCTCCTTTTCCTCTTCACAGCAGTCTAGTACACATCTCCATGAACTCAGACTGAAACAGCCTGTGGGTATATGAATGCATGCTAGCCTTTATCTTGGCTTGGATTGAAGTACCCCAGTAGATACTGCTAATACTGATAAAGTTCCGAATCTCAAGTGCTTACAGGGCACATCCATCCAGAGACTGGATATGCATATGTACAGCATTCTCAGCGAAACACCAGTGAGTCAGAGAAACAACCTACCATGACTTCAGCAAGGCTTTGGTGTTGCTCCACAAAACACTCTCATGAGCAAGCTAAGAAAATATGGACTAGATAAGTAGCAAACCTTTTGGAAAACTGTGTCATAGTTTAGCCCCAGTC
>VZTV01051761.1:0-16750 GCA_013400875.1 Anhinga rufa
CTGAGAGGGGTCTTCATTTACTTCATCCCTGTAAGCAAACAGCTGAGTGCTGCTTTGAGACGAAGAGGAGCCTCCAGGAATGAGTTATGCTCTTGCAAGGAAAAATATGGGGTGCTGAGAGCAGATCTCTCTGCTCCTAACCCAGCCTCTGGCATGCCTGTCACAGCCATCACCTCCTTAGCCAGGAAAAGGAGCAGCAGCCCCAAATTCCTCCCACTGTGAGATACGTCCGTTGTCCTGCAGCCACCGCAGTAACACAGCTGCATTATACCCTTCCGAGGCCAGTAAATGAATGACAGTGCAATCTGTGACCACTTCACCATAAAACATACACACAAAACCAGAGATTTGTGAGCTGCCGCTCTGATGGAAAGACTACGCCCTTTAGGTTGAAGAGGAGCTCTTCTGACTCCTGGTTTGAATGCAATAGCTTGTGTCAGGCTATGCAGGCTGACACATCTGCTTGGGAAGGACTGGCCATCAGGAAGCCTCTTACCCCACTTCTTAAGGACATTTTTTCTTAAAATGTCCTTAATTCTTCTAATTTTAAATACTTTGATTTTTTTTTTCCTCTCAAGTATGAGACCAGCAAAGCTTTTGCTGAGCTATGTATCAGGATTCAATGCAATCAGATCTCCCTGGGATAAAAAGATGAAACAGAAGTCACCCGAGCACTGGAGATACCTGGGGACTGTAAAGCCCAAGAGAATGGGCAAGTCAACCTACTCTGAGTATTAACTGGAATAGCAAGGAGACAAAATTCATGCCAAGTCCTTGGCATGGTTGTGTTTTAAATGAAACTGTACGTCTT
Organism: Anhinga rufa; assembly: GCA_013400875.1. Taxonomy (NCBI): domain Eukaryota; kingdom Metazoa; phylum Chordata; class Aves; order Suliformes; family Anhingidae; genus Anhinga; species Anhinga rufa. Next base: position 812 of record VZTV01051761.1, read on the forward strand.
TCACTGAAACTGAATCCCCAGAAAGCAAAATGGTTTTAATGTGGATAATCTGTATCCCCTGGATGTGTCTCCTGTTCAAGACTCCTACTGTGGCATGGCCACTGAGGAGGGGGAGGATTACAGAAAGATTGCTAAGTACAACGTTATCTGTGGAGTTCCTGCTCCGAGACCAGGAGAGCTGTCATTCTACATTATGGGCTAGCAGGAGCACCAGCTGGACCTGGTTTAGGGTGAGCCTGATATTTCCAGGGGGCACACAGGAACTCCAAGTGTGCCCAGACCATTAGAGGTCTTTCCTAGGACCTTCTTTGGTCACCCCCAATACATTTCCTAACAGAACTCTGACCTGGTCCACACCAAAAGACAGAGGACAAGCAGGTCCTGGGACAAGGAGTGCAGGCATGGGTTATCCAGTCCCAGGACCTTCCTGCAATGCAGGAGGTAGCCAGAGCCATGTGCTCAGCTGCAGAGAAGATGCAGCCATTAGTCCCATTTCCCTGGGGAGGAAACTGGGGCAGAGAATGATAGTAAGAGCAACCATCCTGGATCAGACCAAGCACCTGTCTAGTTTTATTTGGTACCTCCCACATTTTTGTGTTTGGGAATTACAAGGCAGCAATTAATCTACCCATAGGGGTTTTAACCACACTGATAATTCCAATTACAATTAGCAGGCTTAGAAGTCAGTCCAGAAGGGACACCAGGAACCGCCTATGAAAAGCTAGTTTTGTTGCATTGCCCAGGATTTCAGAATAAGTTCTGTAAAAATATGAAGACTTAATGCCTGCTCATTTCTATGTAGTTCTTTAATATTGCTCTATCCTGGGTATAGAAACAACTAGACAGCATAACTCAAATCTGCTTCAGATGCTCAGCGCTGCTGCTGTCTGGAGATCAGTGGATCCCGCTGAAGGAAAGCAGCAAGATTTGCCTCTAACCACTTTTCCTGGTTGTTGCTGTTGAACCCTCGCCTCCCCCTCAGATGACAGGTTATGGAAACCACCACATGCAGGACCCTGTAGCCTGGGAGCTAATGTGCGTGGCTGCTTTCCTGGTAGGGAATTTAACAGCTGTGGGATTACATGATGATCTTCATGTAAATCATCCCATGTAAAAATAAGGGTTCTTCATCCAGTTTTTAGAAACAATGCAGCCCATTTTAGCCATAGTGATTGTTTGAATAGCTGAGAAGGTTTCTTGTGTCAGACCTGTGGGTGGAAGCGTGGGCAGAGGTGGAATTTCAAGGTATTGTTTCCACTGTTCCTGCCTGCAGCATACCTCACCATGGACATCCCCACATGCGTGGATGCTTGGCTGAGCAGCATCCCATAGGTTTGATTTCTCTGTAATGCTGATTAAATACAGCAAGTATGTGTGCCAGATCAAACCACCTCTCCTTTGCTCCAGGGGGCCAGTCTTCATCAGAATCTATTCCCCCAAAAAATTCACAGTCAGCCTCTGTACGCAGCAGACCAGGTCCCTCCTCCACACTCATGCTGCAGCATTCAGCCCCAGGGACAGCTTTTCTCCATTTTCTAATGGACAAAATATTCAGGTGACAGCAGATCAGGAAAAAACATGAGAATGACAAAGCTAAGCATAAAAACTGTGTTAAAGCTCATCAAGACTTTTGCCCCTGTCCCCTTTCCATAGCATCCAGCACTGCAACGGCTACATCATCCCCAGACAGTTTTGCAGGCAGGAATTCATGCCATTGTAGCACCAGGCAGAATCCCACGAATTATTGCCCTTTTGTGCCATCTTATGACACAATGTGAATGACATCATACCCCTGATAACCATTACATTTTCAGTGATTCCTTTGTCTGTTTTGAAAGGCCAAACTATAAAAATATTCACTTGGAAGAGATGTCATGGGAGAGAGGGGCAAAAGCTGTCTGCTTGGTTTAAAGCCTGGGTTTCCCTGGAGCTGGAAACCCTTTTCAAAATGGAATTGCATCATGCTAGAGAAAATAAACACCAGGGGATTCAAAGGCCAAGATATAGGATTTAGCAACTGGAGATCCTTTTGTGAATCCCATAAACACTTTACAAGGTGAACAAAAGTTATTGTCCTCTTTTGCTGTATGGCATTTCACAGCTACATTACATCTCCAAATATCTACCAAAAGGCACTGAGACAAAAAAGTCAAGCACTCAGAAAGTTATTTGGAGGAAGAAATTAAGGTAATGTCTACTGTACCAGAGTCTTTAATTATATGATGCCATGCTATTTTTTTCCCTAGCCTCTTTTTTGTTCAATAAGGAGCTAGTGAGGCAAACCTTCCTATTCTCCCACACACCACATGCCCCATATCTCAGCTACCAAATGCTGTGACTGTTCACCTGCGGTGCTCTGCACCAGGTCTCTTCAGTGGAATTCAGGAGGACGCAAGCACCCAAGGAGACCTCTGCCACTTAGCTGCGGAGGGGCACCAGTGGGTCACCCCATGAGGTTCAGCTAGCAGAGGAGGCTGAGGCCCAGGTCTTCACACTAGGCTCTGCAGCTCCTTTCTGGCAGCGGAGGACAAATGCTCAGCCCCATTTCAGACCCTGTGCAGGACATGCTTTAATGCTCAGGTCCTTCCACCCTGTTCTTTCCCAGCCTCTTTCTACAGCAGGTCTCCTTACCCTCTGCCTCTCACCTACCGACTCCTTGCTTATCTTGGCTCCTTTTCCAGTCTCAGTTTTGCCCCAATGCACTTGGCTCCCTCCCAAGTCCCTCGGGTTCCTCCAAGTTCACCATTCCTGTGCCACTGCCTCCTTCCCCCACTGCATCCCACTCTCAGTGCCTTCCCGACCAGGTCCTTGCCCCAGAATACCTCCACCAGTCTTCCTAGAGGAAGCCTTTGCCCTCCCCTGAATTTAAACTCAGGTTACAGCTTTGGCTTATAAAAAAAGAAATCAGAAAGTATTGTTTTGGGGTGCTTTTTTGAGAATCTTTTCTCGGGTAATATGGCAGGCACACGCAGCTGCACTTGTCCCTCAGCCAGCACTGCATGAAATAGCCTTCCCTTTATCCTCAAAGGTTCACATGGGGCATATCCTGCAAGCTGGCAACCCTTCAAGTCACTACCAATAATAGGTGCAATGTATTCCCCTTCCCAGGGTGCTGCACATGGCCAGGTATGCTGGGGTCTACCTTCAACACGAGAGGTGGATCCAAGTTCAGGCGTTCCCCAGACCACAGGGGTTCTCATTTTAGCAGCACCAGCCAGTGCTCCCACCGACTGCAACAGCTGCAGAGTGAGCCCGCAGGAGCTGCGCAGAGCTCTGATGGGCATAATTATCATCACTCAGAGCACAGTGCTCTGAACTGCATATCCCAACGAATGTCAGGTACCTGCTGGGTGAATGCTTAGCATTTGGGGAATCTAACCCCCCCAGAATTTGAGCATTTTCTCACCTGTTTATATGACATATTTCATGCAATAAACATATGAAATATTGGCTTTCCAACTAATCATTTTTAACCATCTCTGTTGTGATGAAGCAGCTGTGAAGGCATCTGGCTGGACTGTGCAAGCCCACACATCATGTGCTTGTGCAGCTTCGAATCCACAGACACAATATAAAAGAAGCAGCTGAGGATTAAAAGGAGCATATCACTGCAGACAACAGAGAATTTCCCTTAAGTGGCCAGATCACATCCTTTTCTTTTTCCCTCCACTCAGTTTCCTTGTGCAAGCTGAAACAAAGGACCTCATTTCTCCAAGCACGAGTCTGCTTCTGAATTTGGCAGAACATAAAAGTAAGAACCTCCATAAGCAAACACTCCATGTTTTTCTCCCAGGATGGATTTTATTTGGAGGTTTGGCTTCCAAAGCCCCTAGTGTACTCCCTGTAGGCTAGACTGTCTTGGGAAAAACATTATTTTTTTTTTTTGAGAAACTCCTACAAGCATCTACAAAGTGTCTCCATTGCAGAGCTGTCTTGCCAAGTTACCCACCGATAACCTGACAGCTCTTAGATTGCTGAGTGCCCCAGGTCCTCTGTTTGTGATGCTGACTAGCACCATTTTGTTATTTCCTTGTCATGTCCTGCATGTCTTCGACCATTTTGTCTCAGACTGTGAAGTTTCTTGGGAAGGGGTGCGGGCTTCAACCACAGAGCACCCAGCACTGCCATGCTCTGGGTAGGAAGCAGGCAGTGACATCTCCTCCCGAGGTTTTGCATGGAAAAACTATAAGGGAACATTGCAACTGCTCATTACTGCAAAAGTGACACCTCTCCATCAATATATTTCATAATCAATTCTATCTGAGAGCTCATTGATACAGAGGAGCAGGTAACAAACCACTGTCCTCTTAATGTCAGATGATGAAGCAGAGCCAGCTGGCTCCCAGGAGGGAGCGTTACGCAAAGCAGCTCCCACCTTACCTGCGCTTTGTTATCAGAGCTGTCTGCTGACACTGCACCTGCTGCTTCTAAAAAGTGGTAGAGGAAATCTTATAATATACCCAGCTATTACATTACAACCCATGTGGCATGTAGCAAAGAATTGCACAAAGCCCCCAGCGACAGATTGCTAAGTTATAAATAGGTGCAGGACCTACATAACTGGAGTGACTTGTAGCTGCAAAGCAGGCCTCCAAATTAATGACATTTATGAAGTTTCTTGCTGCAGCTGGCTTGCTGGCTGCCAAATAAATGGCTCTGTGGACTGGGCAGCAGCAGCTTCCCTCCAAGTGCTGGCAGAGAAAGTGAGCTGGTAACAGGCACATCCAGTCAAGTAAACTTGGTGGAATATGCGCAAACAGAATTGAAGGCATACAGGTCGGGGAAAATGATTTTATGTAAAACTCTCCACAGCACCCACCTGTATGCAATACCAAAGCTTGTATTGTTTAAACACATAAAGCCACGCAGTGAGATAGTCCCAAAGGCAACATGAACAAAAAATGGAGTTTTTCTGTTTACTCAATCCAATTATCATCTCATCTGCCTGTTCACATGGTTCTGAAGCTCCTCATAAGTGATTTAACTAAAAAAGAAAAAAAATTATTTCTCCATGGAGTTTTAACCATGTTTATATCATTGTTTATAGCAGAAATACCCACAACCCATGTTCAGGGCACATATTCCCTGAATTGCTGCTCTGAGCCACAAGTCAGTACCCACCTTCAAGCACTCCCAGGAGAAGAGCGTCTGTCACAGCCTGCACAGCGGCTGGGCTGGGAGAGCAAACCTGTCCCCTGCACCTGGCTGGGCACACTGGCTGGGAAGCCACCTACTCTAGTCGACTGGTTTGTTTTCACATGAAGAGTCATCAGAGACAGGGCAACCATTACATCCACTGGATTTTATTTTTTTTTGCCAGAATAGCAAAAACAGAATGTTGTTTTAAATATCAGTATTGCCACATTTCAGAGTTTATAATCCACTAAAATAGGGATTATTTTATGCCTGATGAGCTGCTCCCAGCAGCCTGTGGGCTCCAACACACACAGTAGAGCATGCTGATTGGCAGTAACTTTCCTTGGGCACATTCTCACCTCTAACAGCACACAGTGACTGAACTAGTTTAATCCTCCCTTAAAAAAACCAAAAGAAAACAAAGCACTCACCCCAACCCCACTAAACTAACTTAAACCAGCTTGTATTTGCTGTGAGACAGCAGCAAGCCAGCAGATGGCTATGACAGATTAGCTGAGGAGAGGCAATCTGCACTTTTCCAAACCTTATGTAATACAACTTCATATTTTGGCTGAGGTTTTAACACCTTCCTAACTCCAAGAGTTTGCAATAGCATTTTCCCATTATAGGATGCATCCCTCGAAGCTGATTCTCCACCCGGGGGAAGCAGACATTTATACTGGAAAGTTTCAGATGGGATTTGGTCACATTATGCTGTGTCCATACATCTTTTTCATCCTGGCTATAGTCTTTACATTCTTGCCCTGAAATATTGATTGTCTAAATAGCATGCCAAATATACTCTGGTTTCTAACAAAGTCTTTCTTAGGCATTTAATTTTCACACATGTTACACGGGGACTATAGATAGCTGAATCATGCACAGAGATTTCCCGTATGCCATAGATGCAGGCACTGCAAAAGACAGGTAAGGGTACTTTAAGATTATGGGCCTTACTGACCTGGTAATGACCTATGGCAGGAGCCTTTATGCCCCCTACATATTTGTATCATATTTTATGTGGTCATGGATATTACATCATACACATGCAGCCTGATCCCCTTTTTTTTTGCATTACCCCAAATTCTTGGCTCTAAGTCCCTCCTTTAGCAGGAAGAGCCCTAGAATAGACAGTGTCTTAAAAACAAATATAACAAATTCTTGGTTTGCCAAGTAGTCAAATACTAAAGAGGCTACAAACCAATTGTCTTGCATCTCTGATCTAGCAGAGAAATTGTGCTGCTTTTCTTTCTCGTAGCCTTTTCCCTTTTTCTTGTCTTTAGTCCTCTTTTAATGTAGAATCCCTGCCTCTCCATACCCTCCTTGCTCACAGTTAATCCTTTACCATTCTCTTGATCCTCCCAGCACCACCCCAACCTATTTCTTTTTCTACTTCAAACTCAAGCTCAAATACCCAATTATCTCTCTTTCTCTCTCCTTTCAATTTTCCTCCTGGCTCCACCAGAAATGTTTTTCCTCTTGATGGACCCACAGCTTTCAACTTCCAAACCACCCCTCAAAGACCCCACTACACATCTCCTGCCCTCTCCAACTCGGCTGCCCTTGACTGGGTGCAAAATGCCATGCCTAGTAAAGGCCAGGACATTTTAATTGGGTATTTTGAGTCGCCTACCAACTTTGGCTGTGTCCAGCAGGTTGTGTTAGAGGAGATGGAGCAGAGCTTGGCACTGCACGAAGTGAGGGTGCCTGGAGGAGCTATGCTGTGGGCATGCTTGGCCAGTTATCCCAGGAGCCGGGCACACCAAGCCAAGTACAGCACCAGGCTTGTGAAGCCAACGCACAACTAGTTTTCAGAAAAGCTTAAATGCCTGCTGGAGAGCTGACAGGCTAATGCTTGCTGTTAATAGCAGGCCTAAAAATACCCCCCTGGGAATTCAGAGTGCATAGCATAATCATTAGGACTTCTGATTTCCAATAAAGTCGGAAGGTATTTTATCTATAAAAAACACCTGATCTCATGAAAGTTTTCAAAGAAATCTTCTGGCAGTTCCAGCTGTTACTGAAGTGCTTTAGATTAGGTTTCATATAGAAGGTAAGAATAGAAATGCACAAAGAAACCCCAACCCTTTCCACGGAAATAGCACCTGCAATGTCCCATGGTAGATGTTGTCCTTCAGCAGCCTCAGCTCCTCATTCAGTTCCTGCACATACAACAAAACTGCTGGTGATCAGGGACTGGGAGTTGTGGAAATATCAATATCACACAAAGCAATTTTTGGAAAGGTTTGGATGGGGTAGATAGAGTTTTGCATCCTGACTTTCCCTGCAGCCGGCAGCATTGCCTGGCGGCAGCCAAGCACATCCTGCACTATGGTCCTTTCCCTCCCTGCAGCTTGCTAGAGAGCAGCTCTCGGTAGCACAACAAGGAGCTGAAGATACTGAAACTGTTGGGCATACATTAGATAGAAAAATACCTTTGAGCCTGCTAATCAATGTAAGGCATCAAGCAGCATTTTAGACACTGGGATTAGAAAACTTGGCCCTATTTTGAGTTCTGCCTCTCCTCGGCTGTCTAAAGTTGGTGACTTGGCTTCCCTGCTGGTGACATTTCTCTTCCCTCTTAAAAGCCCCGAAGTGCTGAGAAAAGTATGCAATGAGAGCCAGTGAGCTGCTAACTGGAACCAATACCAGAAAGAAAGAAGTAAATATTTATTTCATTACTATTTGTCCTGTTGCTTTTAAGGCAACCTCATCTCACACATCTTGAAAAAGATGCAAAAAGGCTGAAGTGAAATTGTTGTCTTAATCTGAAGCTAAAATATTTAGTGGGAAAAACCAGCTCCTTCAGGCATGACTGCTGCTAACATCTCAGTGAAATCTTAAGCAGATAGGTCCCAGTGAGCAGCCCACCTCAAAAATACAAATTTATAATCATTTGGGCCTCAGGCAATGCAGACTAGAAATTTGGTAGCAAGAGCTGACAGAAAATGTCATGCTGCTCTGTGTAGGGAGGACAACTAAAAATAAAGTAATATCAAAGCTGAGATGACTGCGTCATGCTCTTTGGACATTATTTTGATCTTTCAGTGCACTGGAAGTAAGGCTTATAAATTATAGATGTTATTGGGAGCGGCATGTAAATATCACAAGACAGAAACAGATTATTAGAGAGAAAATAAGGAATAAAGAAAGATGGAAAAAAAATTGAGACAGCCTGGGGAAAACAGTAAAATCTGTTCTTGGCTACAACTGTGTATACAGAGAGGTTTTAATTGGAAGAAGTAGCTTTTTCTGTCAAATACAGCGCTATGTTGTCATTGACATCCCAGCAACAAATACAAATATATGAGTCAATGCTTTGAAAAAATACAGGACAGATTAATGAGTCATTATCTCCTACAAACCTCCAAATCATGTGAGCAAACAAGGCGACAAGCTCCTGAAGCATCCCTCTCTAATACAGCTTTCTCATTCAGCATTACAACCAGGAATTCAGCATCAGATCTTGTTTTGGAGGTGTCAAACGGCCAGAAGTAAAATGCACCCATGTTTTTTAAATTATTGACAACAATTTCAACCATTTCCTTACTCAAAAAGGCTGTATCTTGACTTGATCTGGCAGATAATAAGGAAACACAAATCCAAAACAGAAACCAAGTGGTTACACTTTGGTACATGCGAGTGCTTTGGCTATTCATTTTGAACATCACAAATGCACAGCCCAAACCACTGATCTAACTCTACATCCTGCCATTTCACACAGCAAAAAATATTTGACAGCGAGATGGAACAAAGACACATAAAAATATGAGTTATCATTATTTAAGAGCATTCAATAATTTGAAAAGCCCTTGGAGAAGGGCTTTTAAAGAGGAGAAGTGAGCAACTGTACAATTGAAACAACATCAAAAACCCAAGCTATAACACGTAGCCAAGTGCGGAAGTTGTTAACTGATAATACAAATTTAAATCAAAAATAATAGATTATTAAAAAAAGAAACTGAATTCAGCACTAAATAAAGAGGTTTGGGGTTTTCTGAGGATGCTAAGAAAAGCAAACGATACAAAAACAGTGGAGTTATCAGTAGTAACGATGAAAATAGCGTAGTAGTCAATAGATATTTCTGTGCTACAGAAATAGGTAAAAGAGCATCAGCTTGTATCATATGGTGATGAAATACCCTGTGTATAAAAATAACAGGAGAAGGTTTAATGAAAGCTAATGTGGATTCAATTTTTAAAAAGAGCTGTCCAAAGGGTTCTTTAGATCACTGAAGCCAAATCTTTAAACCTTTGAATGTTGGAGAAGTTCCAGAAGAGTATAAGAACATGTATATTGTACCAGAGAGGCCTGATTTTGGCCAAAGCAAGAGGATGGCTGGTGTGGGACTTCATAACATTTAGTTTTTACCCTTCTGCAATTAGCTTGCCTTCTGGACCAAAAAACAGCAGATACAAATCCAGGTGGCATATGCCAAGTGGCTCTCAACCTGGACAGTGGTCAGATCTCCAGCTGCAGTAGTAAATAAGGGATCATTTCCAAACACACGTGGGTTTTTGTGGGTCTCTGTGGGAACCAGTCCTCACACAGTGTTATTTACCACTTTTTGTCAGTGACCTTGCAGCACAAGCAAAATCACTCTTGATCCAGGGTTACAGATGACAGAGAGATCTAAAGACCAGTAAATAAGGAGAATAGGCACTGATGATTGGTGGCCTAAATTGCTGGTAAACCGAGAACAAGAAAACAGCTGCCATGCTCCAGGAGAGCCAACTGAGTAGCTCTGTATCCGAGGGAGGAACCCTGGCCACGTTTACCAGGGAACCAGCAACTTTTTAAAAAGGCTTGTGTTTACAGCAGTTATCAATCCACTGTGACTTACTGTGATCAGTATATTTAAAGCATGAGAACAGGGGAGTATCAAGGAGCCAAACAACCTCTCATTTGGCTCTGTTGCAACTACTGCTGTGTTCCATTCTGATATCTACATGCCTAGAAAGCACCTGAAAAACTGTAAAGGGATCGGTGAATAATGAAAACTGTTAAAGAATGAGGGATGTACAAAATTCAGTCTATTTAATTTATGGAAAAGAACATTACAAACGTTCTCATCACAGTTTAATCACCAACTACCACAATTGCCATAACTAATGGCTCTTACACTGAGCAACCAAAAATACAGCAGGAATCAATTGATAGAAGATGAAGCTAGGCAAATCATCCTAGAAATAAAACACAAAGCAAGAGCGGAATAACTGATGATTGGGATTATGTATCTCATACCTTGTGATGGATCTTCCCTTACCAGAAATCTTAAATCAGGAAAGAAAAAATCATGATCTGAAAGCTATGCTCCAGATCAACTCTAAAGTGGACTTTGTATTACAGTTAATTCCAGGGAATTGTTATGACCTTTGCAATGCAAGAGTTAATCACTTACACCCCTATACATTCTCCAAACAATTCTGCTTGTAACCCTGAAATTTAAAAATGGAAATCAGTATAATTTACCAAAATATATACTTTTAATACATTTTGAGGCTTCTGTGCTATCTCATGACCTCATAGTAGCTCCATATGGATATATCTTTGTACATCTGTTATGTTGATTGCTGAAAGAGTAGTTTCTTGGAAGCAGCAGACAGCAGCATTAGAATTCAACACTTGGCTCAACTCCACCTCAGCAATAATATCTGAAAAGGCCAGGGCAAAAGAAAAAGGTGAACTGACACACATCATAAAAATGGCCTTTCTACTAGTCTTTGATATGTTCTGAGAGCAAGTGGGGCAGATTTTTGAAAGCACGATAGGCTGCTCCCTCTGAAGACAAGAGACAGCTGTGTGTCTGAGGCCCCTCACGAGCAAGACTTTGGTCCACGGCCAGCAGCGGGGCTGTGCCATGAACTTCAGCAGAGTTAGCCCCCACACCCCCGAGGTGTCCTGTTCTGCTTCCCCACCCCACCATCCTGTGAAGCTGGGTGCTTGCGGCAGCATTGCTATCCATTGCTAACTGCTGAAACAGCCACTGCCTACATCCCCACTGCTCCCTATAAGGGGCATCTAAGCTGGTAGACCCATTTTGAGCTCTGAAACCCTCCCGCTTTGCTCTGTGTTGATGGATGAAGCATAAAGGGGGAGACATCCCACTTCGTGGATTTTCCCAGAAAAGTGATTTTTAAGGACAAAGATCTTTTGGTGACTGGGGAGCACAGGAACAACAAACTGTGCACCTGAAAGCCAGGCTATATATTAACCTGTTTCTTGTAGCCTGGTCACACTTAACTTGCAATCCAGCAGAAATAGTAACATGAGGGAAATGCTGGCAATAAAACTTCCTTCTTTCCATCCCCTAGCCAGGCTGCAGTTTGTGCCGGGACATCTCCTTTTCTCCAGAGGGAATCCAGCATGCCAAAGCCCAGACTGGCTTTATTGTGCCAGTCTGCCAAACTCAGGTTCTGTTCCCCCAACAAGTCTCTGATTTGATACTTTATTTTCTTGGGTACCTGAGGGAGACCCCTGAAGCTCACCTGAGACCTAAAACATACTTGGGGCATTTCTGAGAGCTAAAGGCAAGTGCAGAGTTGCTGGGATTGATGCTCTGCCACCTCCTCAGCTCTGACCAGCCAAACACTTGGCTTTCCAGCCAGCTGAACTCATCCTGTTGCACAATGATCATTTTTCCCCTGAGGTGAACAGCAGAGGAAGAACTGTTGCCTGTTGGCAGGAATTAGGGCACCCTAATCTCAAACTGGGATAAAGGAGCTGCGGGAGAACTCCAGAAGCCCCCTGCCAGCTGTATTGCTCACTCCTAGCATTTCCCCAAATAAGCCATTAACACTTTGTGTCTCGTTCTAGTCATCTATGAAACACAACTAGAAGGCGCTGTGAGGCATAATGAAAAGCATGTATCAAAGGCTGTCTGATGCACAAGTTTATCTAGAGTGCAAAACACCCCCTGTTTGCCCCTATATGTTTACACAATGCTATGTACAACTCAAGGACACTCACAGAAAAGTTATTGCAAAACTCTCTTATCACTGACTGCCTCGATGACTGTAGAGTCAATAAGTCATTCAAAGTTAAGCATGAAATATTCAAACAGAAATATCTTGGAAACAGAAGTCTCCTTAAAACATCAACAGCAAAGCAGGTCATGATAAAGGCCAGAGGAAGATAAATTTGCATAGAAAGGGATGTCCTATGTAAGCACCAGACTAGTAAAAAATCAGAGGTAAGAGGGCTGGCAGAGAGATGGAAAGAAAGATCATGTTATTTTCCGAAGGACAAGGCATTAGATACAGAAAAATCCTCTAGGACGGCCCATAATACTACAGCCTGACTTCTGAAGGGACTTAGGTTGGCAAATGCATTTATTATTTTCTCTAACCTATTATATTCTCAGTGCAATGATGAAGAGAGTCATTTGATTTTGGAGTCTGAGAAAATGCTGTAGATGTTTAATCAAACCTTATCCATAATTGCTGCTGTCCATAACTGTGGTTATTCTAAGGAAGGGCGAATAAACTACCTTGCAGGAAGAAAAGGGCTCATCACCAGTCCTTTGCAGGTGGACCGACTCTGAGAAAGGGACATTGAAATAAGGATACATTTAACAGTTCCAGCCAGGCAATGCCTGGAATCAGGTTAGAGTCGAGAGCCAGAAAAACGTATAGAAAGAAAAGGCGTAGGTGAGCATCTATCGTTCAAAAGCGCCACAAGGGCATTGCCAAGACAATGTTACCAGTCAACTGTTATGGATTTATCCATGACAAATGACAAATTTGTCCATTCGTCTTTGTTCACGGCAGCCCCATGTCCCAGCCACAGTTTGCACCTCTTTGGGTCTGATTGTCTGCTGAAATAACTCAGCTGAGCATACGTCTTTGAGTTGCTGCAGAAAACAAGAGACTAAAGCTATTGTATAATTGTAATCAGTTAAAAAAAATGCAGATATTAAAAATCAAGGCTTGACTGGCAGGAAAAATAATCTAGAAAACAAGACTCTAATTGCTTCATTTCCATGTGTTGAAGGGAGAACATTGTCTTTAAGGCAGCCTTTTTTAGAGGGGTAGGTTCACTGGTACGTATGACTCACTGCTAGTATAGGTCATGTATGGACAGCCTGAATGTCAAGGGTGGAGGTTCCCTGTACACATCTAGCCTACGGCATAAACGACTCCTTGGACAGTGCAAACAAAAGGGAAGGGACAGAGTGTATAAGTGACGGCTGATCTCTTCTTGCCCTATTAATTCAAGATCATCCATCATGTTGTTTTTTTCTTTTAAAAAAGTGCATATACCTGTGTATTTTATGTGCCCAAGTATGCTGTTTCTTCTTAGCATGTTGAATGCCTCCCATTCAGTCACTTTGAGTGATTTGCCGTGAAAGGCCCAGCAGATATTTCGGTTGTCTGAAGTGGGAGAATTTTTCAAGAAGCTTAGGATTCCAGTCCCCATTTTATAGTGGTGCTTCCACTGTGTTTTGGAGATGGGGAAGTGCTATATTTTTTTCTAATAGGCCTTGAGGCCCAATATTACAAAAGTTGACCACAAGCAGAACTCTCCTCCAAGTTTTTGTGGAGTTCCTCTCCCTGTTCTTGCTGCAAAACCAGAACAGCCACTGCCATATTTTATATTCATTGCATATCCTCTGATAGTTCAAGTGAATTAAGTGCCATTTTGGGCAAATGGCAAATACAGCAGTCAGAAAAAAAAAAAAGTGAAGCATGCATCTTTTATATAAAGCTTCATTTAATGTCCTTTGAAACCAGCGTAAAGCCTTGCATTGACGTCAGTGAGCTTTCAGCCAGACTCATACCACTGTAAATGTAAATTCAAGCTTTCCAGTAGTAGAACTCATGTAAACCACATTTTTGATGTATTGAACAGTGCAATCAGACTTCCCTTTGATGATCTACAGCAATCTTCTGTGGGTTTTAAAGTGTGTTACAAAGGGAGGCAAGCATCACCAGCCTCAATTTACAAGCGAGAAAGAAGAGGCAGGAGGAGACGAAATGATTAGCAAGGCTGCCTAATACGTCAGTAGAGAGATGAGAATTTAGCACACGCTTCCCAACACCAGACTGAGGTCTTATTGTATCTAATAAGTCACACTGATAGAGGATCTAGTTTGTTACCGAGATATCAAAACAACCGTTCCTCTTTATCTTCCTAGGCAGAGCCTTCAGAAGGAATGAGCTCCAAAAGCTTCAGACACAAATGCCAATAGATACAGAGGTTAAAAAAAAAAAAAACAAACAAACAAAAAACCAAAAAAGACACCCCCAAAATTCATAAACAAAAATGAAATTATGCAAAGTAAAAACCTCCTGTGACCTCTGCATGATTCAAAATCAGGCTCAGGTCTGCAGTGAAATTTCACACGTGAGCTTTTCATTTAGCTGGGCAAAGGCTCATGGGAGCTATAATTTGGATATCTCCTGGCTCCTTTCTCCTCCTGGGGGTGAGGTCCCTGACTGGATGATACCTTCCATGACATACCACTGTGTCCCTTCTTGCCGATTCTCTTAAGAGGAGGTGGCCCCCCGTTCCAGCAAGCTGGCATTGTAGGGCAGCCATGGCTCCAATTTCCACACAGAAGTTAACTAGAAGTCAGAGAGGGCAATTTCTTTGTGCATAGCCTTAGCCCTGCCCACCTGTGGGGTCCCCCGTCCCCACGTTCAGGTCCTGTAACACTTAGTGGCTCCTTTGTGTGATTACCTGCATGATGCTCTACCCTTTGGGCACCAAAAACCTGCCATTGGGCTAGTCAGCTATGGCACTGTGCAGCATCCCACCTTGGGGACCACCCATGGGCTGCATGCCCTCAAAGTGGGAAAAATATATAAATGACTAAGTAAAAAAAAAAATATTAAGTTTCACAGTTGAAACTTTTCATATTGCTGTGGTCAGGTATAAAATCACGTGCTGACCTTGCTGGTGCACAGGTGGAAAAAGGAGGGAAGTCTGATCAATTTACATGAGGTCAAGCAATCACATAATTATTCAGTTTAAAAGAACTAACATCGTATCAGTTCAAATAAAGCACCTATCTAATACTTTACACATCATTTCCCCTGCTCAAAACCTGCAGCACTGTCTTGCACCACCGTTAGCCATTTGCAAGTAGTTTGCTTTCCCTAAATTTCAATGGACAGCATGAAGATAGCAATATTGAGATTGCTTGCCAGAAATCCTCATCATTTATGCAGAGAAAAGCCTGATTAATTAATCAGTCTTTATTTAAGCACAGAAAAGGAAGGGAAAGCAGAGATACACAGCCACTCCAAAAGCGACTCTGCAAGGAAATGCTATTTTTACTATAAAAGATTGGCTCACAGTGCAGTGCCCAAAGTCAGAAGGACTTAAAAACTGTTTTCTATTTCTGTTAGCAGAGCAGTTGCAGTTAGGAAAGCTGGAGCCCACTGCTGCTTGTGCACCAGAAACAAGCCTATTTATGTAAGCTGCCAAGAATTAATATATACAAAATCGCAGTGCACACAGTTTGTAAACAGGCAGACAATGCTGGAGAGCCAGGGACACAAACACACACACACACACAAACATCATCTCCTCTCCAAGAGGAGCAGGAAACACCGTGTACTGAACTACCTGAACTTTGCATTCAGAGGCACTTCTACAAGTCAAATCTGAAGCTGCCAGATAAATGTTCCCTCGGATGCATCCATGCATATCGGTGTGACGTCCTGTGGCAGGTTCGGTTAGTCTCAAGTCTCTTACCTATGCTTCCCCCACGCAGCACTACAACTTTTGTCCTTCCCCCCCAGCCCCAGCCCTGGGACAATGGTGGATGCAGGTGGCTTCTCCATCACAGCCTGCTG
>VZTV01051762.1:0-14108 GCA_013400875.1 Anhinga rufa
GGCTGCAATTGCTGTTGTGCAGGTTGGGTTTTTTCTTTTTTCCCCTTGTTAAATATGTTATCCCAGAGACTCTACCACCCTCGCTGATGGGATTGACCTTGGCCAGCGGTGGGTCCGTCTTGGAGCCAACTGGCATTGGCTTTATCAGACATAGGGGAAGCTTCTAGCAGCTCCTCACAGAAGCCACCCTTGTAGCCCCCCAGCTACCTTGCCATGCAAACCCAATACACTTTCTCTGTATGCCTGTGTTGCCTGGAACATTCTGTCTATAGTGTAATACTCCTGTTGGGGGAATTTAGCTAATTCTTTATCACCCTTTAATTATAAATTATAAAAATATTACTATAAACACTGTATTAAATTTATTTCTTGTCTCAAGCATATAAGGCAGAATACCCCTCAAACCCTAAATCCCAACAGAACAACAGAAGTGCTGTGTCCTTCCAAATATAGCTGTTATGTCTTGCAAACATTTGTGCAAAGGAATAACTTTAGTTTTTATAGCTCATCTTGATGGTTGTATTGGAACTGCCAGCATGTAATTATTGTATCCAAGATCTTGAAATTATTGTAAATCAGACTTATAATTTGAAGTACACAATGCAGACTGTTTGGAACATGTTTCTTTTTGAGGAGCTTGTGTTATTTAAAGTAGAAGTCAACTCTCCCCATACACTTATTTAGCTATGCTTGTGTTTGATTATAGTTATAGAGAAAAATATGGTGTGGTGTACATTCAACAAAGTCCTACAGAAGGTTGCAAAGTTCTGCTTGAAATCTCTGTTCTAGATGTGGTTTTGACCCAAGTTTTGACCCTTTTGCTCTGACAAATAAAACTGTCTAGGAAAATGCAGTAGCATTTTCAAACAGAAATAAGCATATTTTTAGCAGCAAACAGCTGGAAACAAGATTGACTCCCTCAACAGAACATGAACTGTAGAGCTAGTACCCTACTGCCTAGTGCATTCTAACATCAGTGGAAATCTTTGCATTGATATTACCATTACATTCAGGCTCTGGATTTTTAGTGCAGTACTGAACCAATTGCAGAACTGCAGAACTGAAGTACATGAGCATCCTGGTTGACTTATGTGCTTTCCAGGATCTGGGTCTTAGACAGGAATGGCTGCTAGGATTGGGCTTCTTCCAGAGTGATAAAAGGATTTTTTGAAGAAAATTGCAACTTGAAGGGCAAGAAGGAAAGCATGAATCATATAGACAGTAACCTAACTCTTTATAAATTTGTTGCCTTTCTTTTTAAACAGCTTTTAAATAATGTACATTAGACCCCCAGAAGGACAACTTAAATGAGCAGTAAGGAAATAGTTCAAACAAATGTGAAAAGCCACTAGTCCATTGATTTCAGTGCGATATAGTGTTGGGGATTTTTTGAATGCACAGAATCATAGAATAATGTAGGTCTGAAGGGCCCTCAGGAGTCCACCTCCTACTCAAAGCACAGTTACCTGTAAGGTCAGACTGAATTGCTTAAGACGTTATCCATTCAGGTCTTGAAAACCTTCAAGGATGGAGAATGCATAACCTGTAGCGGCGACATGTTCTAGTGCTTGACTCTTCACATCTTAGAAAAAGTTTTTCCTTTCAGTAGAGTATGTTGTCTCTCATCTTACCAGGCACACCTGTAAAGAGCCTGGCTCCATCTTCTTGATAATCTCTTTTTAAGTTTTGAAAAGCTGCTATCAGGTTTTCCCCAAGGCACCTTTTCTCCAGGCTGAACAAGCCCAGTTCCCTCAGTGTCTCCCTGCATGTCAAGTGCTTCTGCCCCCTGAGCTTCTTGGTTGACCTCTGTTGAACTTGCTCCAGTTTATCAAAGCCCTTCGTGATTTAAGGGGCCTAAACCTGATGCAGTATTATAGATTTATGCTTGAAGAGTTCTAGATTTTATATTTGGTTCAGTATTCTCAAGCAAATGAGATTTGCTCACATACAACATTTTTTTGGTTTAAGCAGAAGTCCTGAAGGTGGTCCCTGACAATGGCAGTGCCAGGTAATCACACTGTAAAAGCTCTTGTGTAAATAGTTAAAAATTTGCGTTGCAATTATTGTGAATCAGATTCTTGACTAATATCTGGGACATGGGTGTTCACAAAACAAGTGACTAATGTCTTCCTTCAAGTTATTGTCCAAAAATGGTTTTTGAAAGCATATAAATGGAATGTTTTGGAGGACATGACGTAGTGAGAGAGAATTGTTGAAAAATGGAAAAACTATTTTCAGTATTTTGGATATCTAATTGTACCCTTTTGTTAGGGCAAAGCCAAATAAAGCCAACATAATTCAAACATAGGGTAACAATTATTTTTTTTTAATCTAGCATAAATCCTTCATGTCAGTTTTCTTTAATTGATACTTTAATAATCATAAATGTTTTGTTGATATTGTTACTGAATTTAAAAACAATTATTTTTTTAGCCCTTTTTGTCTATAGCATTTTTAATTGTATTGCGTTTTGAAAAGGAATTAATTTAAAACTTTTCTCTACTGTGTTGCTTCACCTGTTTTTGTAGCTTACAAAGGATATTAAAAAGGTACTGGACAAGTATAAAGAATGAAAGCGTTCTCTGTATCAGGCAGCAGCAAATACTTGAAAAGCTGACAGAAAAGATCAGAGTCAGATTAAAGATATTATATTTCTAGGAGAAGTCATTGCATTTTATCAGGAAAAGAAAACTGTTCAGATAAAGGGTCAGATATGCTAGTTTCTATTAGAACTGAGTAAGTTCTTTAAAAGCACAGCTGATCATCTTTGCTTGAATTTCAGCGAGTTACTCACAAGATGGTTTTGGAATCTATTGGTAAAAAAAGCCTCTGCTTTGGAGCCTAGATCTTTCCTGGATAATGAGAACAAATGACTGCAAAGTGTCAATGCCTCTTCAAAGGAGAATAGACCGTAAGATGAAATTCTAACCTTCTCTCTTCACTTCTGAGAAGTGGCTAAAGTGATAGGCTTATAAAGTCCCTTAAATCATAGCTTAGAGGTTGAGACCATGAGGAGTCCACACTCCTGGTGAGAAATGCTGGGTTTGCCTCAGTTCTTTCCCAGATGTAGATACTCACTACCAGGAAAAGAGGATTGGTCCCTATGCCTTGTATTTCTCCTTCTGCACTAGCAGAGACATGAGGCCAATTAACACCTGTGGTTTACCTCACAGGACTCTTTCGTGAGCAGGACTCGTCAAGCATGAAGAAAAATTTGCCTTCTACCCACCTCCAACACCACTGGTAATCCATTTCTAGAGGGAAAAGTTCCAGCTTTCTTCCCACACACACAAGCAGGTAAGACATTAATTTGGCAAAGAACAACACACGTTTTGCCTCCCCACTCGCAAGAGGAAAGTCCTTGCTTTTTCCAGGATCTAAATTTCCCTGTTTATGTCTCAAAGGAAGGAGAACTCAGAGTAATCACTCCCTCCACCTCCTTGTCCCAAAAATATGTCCCAATGAACAAAGTCATAATTCCCTTCTTAGATCATAAAATGATTGTAAAAAATGATAAAGCAGAATAATAAATTAAATATGCGAGAGTAGCAAACTAGTTGCTGACCAATATTTGGCATGTGGAAAATGCTTTTTTAATAGGAAACTGAGAGGAAAAAAAATTCAAATCTTGGATTCTTTTAATTATTATTTACCTTTTTAAAGAGTTAAATCTGCATATGTCTATTATCTGAGCTGGGGGAAGAGGTTCTTTAATACACTGCTGTAGTACCATGTTAGCTCCCAAACCTATCACTCGAGGATCACTTTTGCATGCAAAATGGATGGCACTTATTTTTGTCACCAGATAGTTCTTTTGGCTTATCTTGCACTGTAAATTGTCCCTGTTGCAACGGTCATGCCTTCTACCCTGACTTACAGGCCTAAATTTACCTTAATCCCCCACAAATCTGGCATTCACACTTCTTTTTATTCAATTTTTTTTACATCAGGAATGTAGAATCCTGAAGTTGAGAGGATATATTTTTTAAAAGGATTCATAAGCGAAAGAAATTAAGCTTCCATCATCTTGGGTTTTTCTCCCCATTATTTCTTATGAGTCCCATATTTCAGCTTTGACAGGGTAGGAAATACATGGGATATGTAATATGCATACAACTGTAAAAGAAAGCATGTATAAATCCAGAGAAATGGGTAGGAGTAGAATGTAAATACATGATATGTGAATATTATAGCTTCTCTTAATAAAATTATTTTAGTTAAGTGGAGATATATGGTAATGAAGTATTTTTTTCTTCATTGCAGCTTCATAATGATTTCACAGTAGCCTGAGTTTCAGTATTTTGAATATGTGTTGGATTTAAAAAAAATCCTCATGTGTAAGCAGTTCTAAACCTGGACCCAAGGTCAGCTATGGGTTTTCAAGGAAAACATCCTATGGAAAATGCAGCAATAAACTGTGTGTGCTTTTGTGTATACCAACAGACATCAATCAGAAGTGTTTGTAGGTTCCTGCTCACAGATAGAAGAACCACTGCAATCTCTCTACAGTAGATATATTTTTTTCTTATCATTTGGCAAGAAATCTTTATTTTTAGGAGCGAAGAAAAAAAAAAGAAAAAGGAGCAAATATATACAGATGCATTTGTGAGCCAAATTTGCTGAGGAAGGCAAATCCCAGTCACTGGGTTCTTCTCATACCTTTCTTTCAAAGCTTTCTTCACTTCAGGTGTTCCTAAACTGTGGTTTGTGGACAAATATTAAAAAGGAAAATTCAGTTTGTTTTCAGTTAATATTTTGTTCATAAGTGATATGGTAATCTGAGAGAAAACAATCTGATTTTGTTTCAAAAAGTTTTAAGATTGATTCTATAAGGCAGAATATGGAGAATCTACCCACCAGCTGTGCTCCATCTCACTTTTGTGTGATTTGGTTAGTGTGTGCAAATGCCTCTGAAAGATCCAGATCAAACCAAGGGATAATGAGTTTTTCATATATTACCAGCTGGAAAGAGACAAGGACAATAGACCTTTCTTTCATAATTCTCTCCCCTGTATTAGCTTCTCTTTTGTTTTCATTAACCTACTTTAAGTCAACCATTTCAGAAACAAGAAGCCAGGAATCATCAGGGTGTCAGACCTAAAGAGTATGGATGTGTAAAAGAAGTTTCACCTGCCAACAGTGGAATTTTTGAAATGGTGTAAATGCTTTAGCCCTATGAAAACACTCTGTGATAATAGACTTGAGCACAAGTCACCCATTAAAAAAGTATGGAATTGTCAAATGCTTAGTAGTGAATCATTTGCTCTTGTGGTGAGGTTCCTACCAGGTTACAACAGGTATTTGTACACTATATATTTCTTGGTGTCAATTTCCATACATTCAGATTGGATTGTTGAGGGTTTATTCTTATGTGGAAGTCCTGGCCGTGTTGGTCATATTTATCAACTGTATTAGTAATGGAGGAGACCCACTAGAACCTACTGTTCATTGTTTCATATTAGAAGAACAGTAAAATATGCTGCTTTCTTGCTCTGTTTCACAAAGCAAGGATCTCTGCATTGATCAAGCTAAAGAATGAAAGGAGTCACAATCTGAGAAGGTATAGGCTTAGTGAAATAAAAGAAAATGTAGAAGTAGTAATGCACTATTTCTCTAGACTGCCAATTGCAATGCAAATCTAGTAGGTTCTGCAAAATTGAAAGTTTTGCTGGAAATTCTGATTCCTTTAGTATCCTGTGGGCAACCACATTGTGCACTCTCGATCTATGTAATGCTGACCTGAAATTTGTCTTCGTTTCTTATGTGAAGGTTAATCGTAAGAAGCAGACAGGAAGAGTTACAGTCAATTTGCTTTGTGGGCAGGAGATGCACACAGAAACTGGCAAGACTATTGTGAACAGTTACATGAGAAACCAGATCTCTCCTGTTCTGGAAGATAACATGGAAAAGTCAACCACTTCTGGAATTAAAAGTATTTTGCTTGTGTTGACTGAACTTTTCCAATTCATACTAAATTCTCTCTAGGGTTGTTATGGTTTCAGCTGGGATAGAGTTAATTTTCTTTACTGTAGCTGGTATAGTGCTGAACTAGTCAAGGACTTTTCCAGCCTCTCATGCTCTGCCGGGTGCACAAGAAGCCTGAAGGGGAGGGGGCACAGCCAAGAGAGCTGATTCAAACTGGCCAAAGGGATATTCCATATCATATGACATCATGCCCAGTATATTAACTGGGGGGAGCTGGCCGGGAGGGAGGGCAATCATGGCTCGGGAACTGGCAGCATCGGTTAGCGGGTGGTGAGCGGTTGTATCACTTGTGGGGTTTTGGGTTTGGTTTTTTCCTTCCTTTTGGGCTTTGTTTCTCTCCCTCATAATTTTCCTTTTTATTATCATTACTATTATTGTTATCATAATCATTGTTATTATCATTACCATTATTACTATTACTATTTTATTTTAATTAGTAAACTGTTCTTGTCTCAACCCACGAAGTTTTCTTACTTTTGCTCTCCCAATTCTCTCCCCCATCCCACAGGGGTGGGGGGAGTGAGCAAGTGGCTGCGTGGTGCTTAGTTGTTGACTGGGGCTAAACCATGACAAGGGTGTTCCAGTTCTAGCCCATCTTTGTGTTCTGAATTGCTGTCTTACCTGTACGCTCCCTTAAACAGGTGAACAAACACTGGCTTTCGAAAAGGGAAATGAAGGATATATAAAATATCTCTGAGGAGAAGAGGTAAAAGTGCAATTAAAGGGTTAACCTCAGTGTTATGTACAGGTAACATGGAGAAAAAAAGGAACGTGTGGATGATTGGTTTTATTGCTTCCCCCAAAAATATTATTTTTGTCTCAGAAAAGCGATTTCAGATGGAAGTGATGAACAAATTGCCTTATATTAGGCAACAGCACTGTAACAGTATGCTGTGAGTTAAGGCAAATGGATTTCATTAATCAAGCTACATGTGCCAGATTCAGAAGTGCATGTCTTCTGACATCTGTTTATATCTTCTCTTACAATTTTCTTTGTGCTTCCTTATTTTTCCCTAATCCCAACTTGTTTTAACAAAGCTAACAATTTTCTTTTTATTTTCCCTAACGTCTTGTTCTGATTGTGAAGAGGCATCCGTGCCCTGTGCGAAGTGACTGCTGCTGCCTAATGTAGTCACAAGGTGTAGAAACAGCTCAGTGCTTGGCAGGAGCCAAAAAGTATTCTGGAGGAATTTGCTTCCCAGCATGAAGAAAATCTCTATTTTGATCTTGCATGAGACTTGTGAAATACTGAAGTCATGTCAGGTTCTGAAGTGAATATAATTTGCTCCTGACTTTTGATATTTTTGATTTTTGGGACAGCATCACTCCATGAAAAAGATAGCTGAACAATTCCATGTTTCAGTGGATACACTCCAAATGTACCATTTTCTCACTCTCTTCCTTCTTGCTGGAATCTGCAATGGATAGATTTACTGCAGATTTCAAACCTGTCAACGCCCAAATGTGTGGCACCAGCTCTCAGTACATGTGAAAGAACTAAGCTGAGGGACATGATAATATGTAGCAGGGGAAGAAGACAGTTCTGCAGAATACGTTTATGCAGTACAGAAAAGTTTTCTATAAACTCCATTTTGAAGTTGTGCAATTCTGTAATCAGCCTGCAGTTATCAAGGAGTTAGAAAATAATAGGACAGGAGTTTGGACTTCGTGACTCTCCCTTGTAGTAGAATGTTAGAGGAATCTGTCTATGCTTATACTGCAGAGTTTTATGAGCTGCTTAAATCACAAGACTGAAAGTTATTAAAAGCACATATAAGCCCCAAATTCAGGCTAAGGAAATCTATGTTATGAAAATTCCCACTGTTTGCTGTTACAAAGCAACCTCACCCAGCAGCCTGGCTGAATCCGGATAGCTGCAGCTGAACCGGAAAGCGCAGCTGTGCATAGGCTCGGACTTCCCTTTGCAGCTGGC
The DNA here is from genome assembly GCA_013400875.1 of Anhinga rufa. Lineage (NCBI taxonomy): Eukaryota > Metazoa > Chordata > Aves > Suliformes > Anhingidae > Anhinga > Anhinga rufa. Next base: position 7,919 of record VZTV01051762.1, read on the forward strand.
CAGTTACGTACACACTTGTCTGGAGTCATGACGCAGCTCTGCTCTGCTGCTCCAGCCCCGCTGTTGTGCACCCTCGCTGTGCTGTTCAAAATGTCTCTGTCAGTGGACCATGTACCGATGCTGCTTTGGTCAACTCAGAGGTAAGAAATCTGATAAAAGAGTATCTCTACTTATTCTATTGCTCTGTGTGTGTGTGTGTGTGCAGAATATATTGTATATCATCAGTTGTGGTGAATAGCCTCTGGGCAATAGAATTACCCAATAAATAAATTTACCTCTCGGCAATTGAGCAGCCTAACAGATGAATTTACCTGGTTTTATTTATAATTCTAGTGTTCTAAGCTGGGCAGTAAGAAGTAAATAAAGCCCATATTCTTCAAACCCAAAGTAGATATGCTTTATTCGCCCTAAGGTAACCTTGAACTCGTTAGAGATGTTGTGACTTAAAGGCACAACATAAAGTAGTTTCACAAAAAGGAGCTGACCAAAAACTGTGTGGGCAACCTTAATCCTTGCATTTCCTAACTCCTGATTCCTGATTTTTCACCTTAATATTCTTTTTAATGCAGTTTTTTTTAATAGAATATACTGCTGCGTGTATAGACATCAGTTAGAAACAGCAGCAGAGTCCTGACAGATCCAGAGAGAAAAATGAAATTCAGGGGTTTGCATATACTTATAAAATAAGACTTTGAACCTGTCTCAGAAGAGCCAGATATAGACCTCTTTTATTCAAAACAAAAATTTTATTCATGCAGACTTTAAGGTTTTTTGTAATTACTTGGGATTTCCAGAAATACGGCAGCCTGGGCAACGCAGTAGCTTCAGGTGGGGTACTGGATATGTAAGGTTGTCAGAGGACTATGGACCACTTATTCACAAGGCTGTCTCTGCGGGGCATACACATTGGTTTTGTCTAGGAAATATTGCCCCAAAATACAGTAAGCTGATGTCAGAGATTTGTAAGAAAAGGCTCCTGAGAGATTTATGGGATCACAGGGCTGATTGGAAGGACTAAAGGCAAAGTCGTGTTCTGGGGGGGGAGGTGACAACAGATCTGCTGTACTCTAAGTTTGCTCAGGGTGTGCTTTGGCCTAAGTAAATCATTTGACTCTCTCCTCCTAATTCCTAAATCCTCTACCTTCTTAACCTGGTTTATCTAAATTGTAAACCCTCTCATACCCTCTGCAAGCACATACGTATTATACCTAGTTCAACAGGCCTGATCTCAGCTGGGTATTTATTAATTTCTCTAATACAAATAATCCATAACACCAACAGCATTTGGAACTTGCCACAATCCAGCTGGGTGACTTCATAAGCATAAAATGCTTTCCTGCACTGTGAATAGCCTTGGTGCACAGGTTAACCCTCACTTTTGCTGTAAAGATGAACAGAAGGGGCTGCAATGACAGGGATTCCTGTTGGGTCCCTTTGCTGGCATGACCAAACTGTGCGTGCCTGGGCAGGGGGAGTTTCGCTTCTGAACTCCTTCGGTCATCAACTCTTGCACATCTGAATTAATTGGATTTGATTCTTTTGTATCTTTATTGCTTTTTTAATGCCCTGAGTGTTGCTTGTGATTTACTCTTCTGTAAACTGGGAAAGGAACCAAGCCAATGGCTTCTTGGGAGGTAATTATCCTTTCAACTAGTTGCACTGGATTCACTCTACCTTCATGAGGTTTTGAGCCATTCTTCAACACATTTGAGACACTGTGAATTATCTAGCTGTCACTAGGAAGAGAATTAGACTAAATTCTGCTCTCATTTATCCTAGTGTAAATCTTTTGTCTTTAGGCAACTTTATTAAGATTTAAGTCTGAGAGCTAAATCTTGTTAATTTTTTTCCTTTTTATTTTTTTCTTTTTGCAGTTGCTTCTCAATGTGGTAATTTTAAGACAGCAATAGGAGGATTCAGAAATTTTATGAATTAGATTGATTAAGTTGTTCAGGAGATCTTTCTCCACGTATAGTGCCATATAGACAAGCATGATACTTTTCTGTTTTTTCATATGTAATCTTGAGGGCCACAGAAAACAGATGTGTAGGAGGTGTTGATTGTGTTTCCTCCATATGTGTCCTGGACATTGCATCCTTTTCCCAGCAGTAATTAATACCAGCTTTGACATATGTCTACCATCTCTCAAGCATTTCCAGAAATGGAACCTGTGGTCCCTGGGGAGCCACAACGTATAGGAATCTGCAGAGTCTGATAAAGTTTGATTAGGTAATTTTGACTTTTTTTTTCCCCCTTAAAGAAATAAAGGGGTGACTCAACATCAAGGCTTTTTTATATTCAAAGTATGACTACTAAACCTCTGTATTTCAAAGCAAAGTAAATGTTGGAAAGAGCTGTTCTTAGGATAAAAGTGATCATAAGACTCTAAGCAAAGATCAGTGCTTCCTTTGTCCTACTTCCTAGTTTATATAAACAGCAGACCTCTTGTCAGTATAAGCAAAATCTTATCAGTTAATCCAGGGTGGTCATAACAGCAAACTTTCCACCAAGATGCATTTAGCAACTTGCTCTACTGCAGATTGTTCAGGTTTATACAAATCTAGAGCAAGCAAAACAGGATAGTGGACTGATTAAACCAGTTTCATGTTTCCAGGAATAGAACATTTTCTGGAAGAAGTGTTCCTCCTACCATGACCTTTGCATTTTTGAAAGGTAGAAGTTCTTGTGGGGCAGAAATTAGTTCTGGTGAAAGTCAAGGGAAAGTCATGGGAAAGGAGATTTACGTTATTTTATAAAATAAAGAAACTGTAGCAGTAACTTCTGTTTGCTACCCCTTTACTCCATGGTCTACATCTTGGTACTTTGCAGTGATGGAAGGTTTGCAATGTGTGATCTACAGGCTTATGAAATCTGGAAGCTACTATTAAGAGTTTTAGGAAGGGTAACTAAAGAAGTTGGGGGCTGACCTGCTGGAAAGTAGCCCTGCTGAGAAGGACCTGGGAGTGCTGGTGGACAGCAATCTGACCCTGAGCCAGCACTGTGCCCTCGTGGCCAAGAAGACCAATGGTGTCCTGGGCTGCATTAAAAGGAGTGTGGCCAGCAGGTCGAGGGAGGTCATCCTGCCCCTCTACTCTGCCCTGGTGAGACCACATTTGGAGTACTGTGTCCAGTTCTGGGCTCCCCAGTTCAAGAAGGACAGGGAGCTGCTGGAGCAAGTCCAGTGGAGAGCCACAAAGATGATCAAGGGACTGGAGCATCTCCCTTATGAGGAAAGGCTGAGAGACCTGGGCTTGTTCAGCCCAGACTGAGCGGGGACCTTATCAATGTTTATAAATATCTGAAGGCTGTATGTCAAGAGGATGGGACTGGACTCTTTTCAGTGGTGCCCAATGACAGGTCAAGGGGCAATGGGCACAAGTTGGAACACAGGAAGTTCCACTTAAATATGAGAAAAAACTTCTTTCCTGTGCTTTCCAGAGCAGTGGAACAGGCTGCCCAGAGAGGCTGTGGAGTCTCCTTCCCTGGAGACATTCAAACCCCGCCTGGACGCGGTCCTGTGCCCCCTGCTCTGGGTGTGCCTGCTCACGCAGAGGGGTTGGACAAGATGATCTCTGGAGGTCCCTTCCAACCCCTACCGTTCTGTGATTCTGTGAAGTGCAGTGATTATCAATGGATTTCTATTCACTCTGTGGAAACATGCCCCATCAGTTTAAAACTTTAGTGAATCATTGATCAACAGAAGCTGAGATTCACCAATCTATTCCATCATCCTCTCCCAGGTTATCTGTTAGGATATGATGTCGAATAGTTGAAGGATAATACATTTTGCTCTTCTTAAGAACTACCCAGTGTTTGTAAAGCCATATCTCAGAACAGCTATATTAGAAGAAAATAACAGTTTAAAGTCTCTCTTTTATGCATTTTTATTGTACTGTGATCATGCTATTAAAGATAATGTTAGATGTCCCATACAGATGAAACCTGCAACTGACAAACACGTGCAGTGTGCAAAGCATAAAGGAAATGTGATATAAATCCTTACGGGACACTAGTAAATCAAATACCTCTTTCCTCTAGAAAGAAAAATACAGATCTGTACTTTGAGAAAAAGTAAGTATTTTCTACCAAACAACAGTCTTTCTCCACTGAACTCAGGAAAAAGATGAAGTGGGAATAATTCAGTAGGTCAGTGTCCTGCTTTTCACAAATCAATACTAATATATCAGTGGAGATTCTCCAAATAACTTTGACCTAGAAAAATTAACCTTTATCTTAAATTAGCCTTTAAACTAATATCTCCTGGTTGCTTTTCAAAGCAGTTGAGATGGAGAGGTTCCTCTTGCATATGATTCACAGAAGAAACTTGATTTAGCCATTTTGAACCAATATTCAAACTAATTTCTTTCCCTCCATAGGTTAGAGAGGGAGCCCGGGAAAATGAATTCATTAAAATTAGTTTTTGTGATTGCCCCCCCATGTGTTTTTTTAGGAATGATTTTTTCCTACAGTCATTGAAAATATATTACTACCTTCATTTATGATATGCCTGTATTGGCAAATGAATCCTTTTCTGGCAAATGCAGATTATGTGACTTTGAGAAGGCATTAATGCCAAATAGGGCATTTGCAGTATTTCTTAAAACTGCAAGGTATTTGCTGAAAAACCTGCTGAAAGAAGGTCAAACATAAAAAGGGTACAGTGGAAAAAGAAAATTGTTTTAGCTGTAACTTTATTGGACTTCTATGGAGATACTGTGTGCTAAGCATGCTTGAGTAGCTTTTTGAATTTTTTTTCCTACAATCACGAGTTTTCATTCTACTGCTGCTAATGGTGACATGTAAGCTTTGTGTGTAAAAGTGGTATTTGAAGGTCATTTCCAAATGTTTTTAATTAGCTTGTTTACTTCTGCTGTGCAGGACAAAATATTTCTTATATGGTAATCACAAGGTGAGTGAAAGTGAAAACTGACAAGAATAATTTGTAGGAAAGGGTTCAGAAGCCAGCTACAAAGCAAGAATGTAAGCTCACAAGTTAGAGTGACTGATAGAAGTCCTGTTATCTTACCGCCTCCCCCTCTGGGAGGTCAGATACAAGAAAACTGGAAAACTTTGCTTCCATCAAAAGTAAATGGTCAAATCCCAGTTCTACCTAGAAAGGGCACTGGTCAGAGAAGAATTTGTATGCTTAAACTTCTTGTCATGCCAGAGCAGTTAGGGACAAGAAAGAAGCAAAATACCGAGCTAAGCATTCTTTCCTCTCTTTCTTTAGTGTGTTGTCTGGCTACGGGAGGAAAGAGAGAGCAGCTGAATTTTAAGTTTCCTCCTTTTTAGCCAGCAGCAAAGCACATACATTAGTAGAGATGCTTGTCATTATAAGCCCCCACGGCTGTGGAACCCAGGATGGGTCTATGGTGGGGAGGTTGTCTGATATGCTTAGCATGCAGATTACTGCACAGAGCTGTGTGCATATTTGGACATAAAATTTTGTGTGAGCAATCAATAGTAACAATCAATATGTGTGTTGGCCTACTGCCTGTTTCATCCCATGCCATCCCTTTCTGATCTCTTGCTGCCTGCTTGAGGTGGAGAGTTCAAACCAGATGGACTCGTTCATTACATTCAGTAAAGCATACCTTCAGCTTATCCATGATATCCACTATCTGTGGCAGTCACGTATCTCCATTTCACTCTGCAGTTCACAGTAAACCAGCTAGTAAAACGTACTGACATTTCCTGTCTGAACCATGGTAAGAATATTGTTACACCCAGCTGACAGTAGCAGCCCATTCAATGAAGGGTGTAGCCTTGCCTTCTGTCATGGATAGTGCTTATCAAGCTACTTGAAAGAAGCAAAAGAAATGTGTGTATAATATGGTGAATATAAGTATTAGGCAAACGCTGCATTATAATAGAATTGTTACCTAACTGATGTAGATTTATTTTTCTAATGATGATGCTGGAGTTACTAAAGTTGGCTGCTTGGAAGCTAAAAACTCTCACAAAAGGTGCTTTTCAACCTTAGATAGCTAGCAAGAGCTGCTTCAAGGAACTGGGAATACCTTAGAAGTAAGTATGCTTTAATATAGGATCATTAAATTTCTGAGGTTTTGAGTTCACAACAAAAGCCTTTGCCATTGTGCTGCTGCAAATAAGTTTTGTTTCATGTGCTTTTTGTTACCTTTTATTCTTAATTACAAGTCCCAAAAGCTCTCAAAATCTTCAATTTTTT
>VZTV01051763.1:0-11607 GCA_013400875.1 Anhinga rufa
CCAGAGAATGTTTTTAGCTAGGAGCACTGACAGATGCACACAGCCAAGACAGTAGATCTCTTCCCCACTTCTGCAGCACAGCATAGCCAGCAGTGGCTGTACGTAACAGCCCACACAGCGATTGGTCTGGTTTGGTTCAGAAATCTAGATCATTGACAAAGCAAGAGCAAGGAAATTCTGCCAACTGCCTGAACCTCAGCAAGTAAGACTGGTGCATTCTCTTTTCTCTCTATCGCATTCAGTGTTTGCTTTTGCAGATGTCCTTTCATGTGAGTGTTTGCTTTGAACTGGGAACTTCAAACTTCCGATCCTCTGGCCAATATTATGTGACAGAAGGATGGACACAGGAAGTCATTCAGTGCAACAATAACAAAGAAAATACCAATGATCCACAATATCCTCTCTAAATGCCTTTCCCCGTCTCACAGGCAATTTAAAAGTTCTAAAATACTAAAATGTTTGAGTTTGTCAAGTCCTCTGCTGAAGTCTCTACTGTAAGCAAGTTCAATTAAAGATACTGTATATTCTCCCCAAACACTAGTAATATTCAGAAGTTTTACAGAACTGAAAGTCTATTTGCTTATTTTACCCACCTTCCCCTGCTTCACTGAGGTAACTGTTTAAGAGGTCCACTTCACAAAACATGAGTAAGTCTTGGTAAAAACTGGGAACAGGAGCTTTTGTTGAAGTGAAACTGGCACATGGAAGAACATCCATAGAATAACGCAGATAATCCTGAGAAGCAGAAGTGTTTTCTTGTCCAATATATTCTTATAATTGTCTTCACACTATGATTATGAGTAATTCCTTGCTCTCACCTCCCCAAACCTGCCCTGTATGGCATAAAACCTACAATGAGGCTAAAATTAAAGAAATTTCCCTACCCCAGAACACTATTTTTCAATGTCCATACATACCACTCCAATGCTGAAAGATAACCGTAACAATTGCGCCCAACTTCCCCTTTTACCAATGGTGTTCCTTGTGTAGTTGAAGGGAGTGGCAAAGATTTGGTGGTTACCAGACTATGACATTCAATAAAATGTAGATTGCTGGTTTTGTTAGGAAATCGGATCCTTACAAACCTGAAAGATCTCTCTGGCGATAACTTCATGAGAACTATTGTTGGAAATTAATGAAGAAAAAAAAATCGGGGGGTGAGGAGGAAGCATGTAGCTTTTTCACATCAATCAGCCCCTTAACACTGTAGGATGATTATCTCTGTCAGAGGTCACCTGGGTAAAACATGTTAAAAAGAACAGTGACAACAACAAAAACTTCTCCTGTGGATGCTACCTGTTATTCCACCCAGGTACTAGGAAAATTAATTGAGGGAGAAAAACAAACAAAAACCCACTCAAGTACATGCTGTGGCATATTTACACTCTCTCCTAATTAGGTTTTCGAGGGTCTGGTCTGTATTTTTATAACTGTTGAAGCTGTATTGAATATGCTCATACAGTTATATACAAACCACTCATGGTGCAATTAATTTTTTCACTAACTCCAACGTTAGCACTATCTCCCCATCTGTGCCTCTGAACAATACGCTCATTCCTCTGTTTAGCCATGTTCAAGAACAGCAGTTATTCCAAGATCTGTTTCAGAGGCCAACTTCTTGGGAAACTAAAGATGGTCTTTAGAACAACTTGTAGATCTGCCTATGAAGAATTGAAGGGAGTCTAGGCATCCTCTTCTTCACGCTAACCAGCAGGATCTAGCAGGAAGGTGACATGGAGTTTCTCTGCAGGGATAAACAGTACTACTTTTTTTTTTACTAGCTCCTGGATAAAATAGAGCATATTCCCTACAGAACTACACACTGAGATTAATTCCCCCCATACATCAATATTAAGTCGACTGCCAGCACCTGAAAGGGTACTAAATAATCTGCATTAAAACAGTATCCAAATGCATCAGATTTTACTTTCCATTAACAGGAATTCCGCTCCCCTCCCCTCCAATATTAAGTGCTAGCTGTGTCACACCTCACCCAGCCTTAGACCTCCTATCACTTCCAGACATCAAGGTTTTATGTTGAGTACACTTCTCGAGTAGAAGTGCAAGAGGACAGCAAGAAGAAAGCAAGCTCAGAAACAAAAGACAAGATTACAATAAAGTACTGGCTGCAACTTGAGCATTTTTATCACCAAACAAGCTAATAGAAAATTACGTACGAAAACCAAGTTTTATTTGTATTAAATAAAAACAGATACTCTTGTTAGAGCACAAAGCATATGGCAAGATACAGGGTACAGAAAGCAACTAGTCTGCACAGAAATTATGGATTATGTTTAGAGAACTTGTACTTGAGGTTGACAAAAAGCAACAGATTAGCAAAAAAAAAAACCAAAACCAGGAGGCTTTGATAAATCCCAAGATCAGACAGTTAAAGGTTGAAAGAGGCACACTGCACAACAGCAGACACATTCAGATCTGTCAGAGTACAAGATCACTGCTTCTTTTCCCAGAGCAGGAGGAATCAACAATGCCTATTAACTTCATTAGGAGTAAGTCTAGTTCGTGGTGAGGTTTTTCCCAGTAACTAGGATGATGGGGCCTTCACCTGCCATCTGTTTTGAGATACAAGACCACCGCAAAATTGTGGATGAGAAATTCAGGAAAATGGGAGGGAACTGGAACTGGACATAGCCAGATGAGTTGTTTCCCATTAAATTGTTCTGCAGAGCTCAGTGTCCAACTGCGATCTGAATGCTCTATTAGTTCAGCAGGGAGATTTTCACAGTAGTTCAACCTCAGAGCCTGATATTCAGGAATGGATAGACAGAAATGACCATCATCTTAGGCCATCTAAGTTGCATGTTTATAAAGGAATGTGTATTTCAGACCTTGTAAAAACATCACCTGGATGCCACGTGCCACGTAAGAAACGCAAGTCACAAAGCTACATTTCATGCCTCCTCCTTTACACTAACGTGTTTCAGCACATGAAGCTGCATTATAAGATGAAGGCTTCTTTCTTTTCACTTCTTAACACTATGCTTACCAAAATGCTTACAGAGCTGCATTTTAGTGGTGACAATCATTGTACATAGACAGTTTACTTTCAGAAGTATTTTTCATACCTTAAGAAGAAATTTAGATGAATTCAACCATGCAGGTTTAGAAGGCTGTATGTAAACATCTACATCTAAGGTCTTCAAGACAGAAAGTCTTCCTTGACAGTCGGTGAAAAAGAATCTGGCCTATCTGTAGCCTATAGCGACTCTGTTTTAATTCTTCCACCCTCAATGAAAAAAACATCATCTAAAATACCCCTTTCTCTCCTCTTGGCATAAGAGCATCGAACCAGGTCCCATCAAGATGGCTTTTCTGCAGATGACTAAACTCAGATGAGGTAAATATTGCCTTCTACAATTTATATACCAATATATTGACCTATTTAAGTTAAAATCCTGTATGATAAAAGAAAACTAATCTCTTACTGATCAAAGTATTTAATAAGTTTTAACTCCCAGGTGAAACTGAAAATGAAACCCAAAAGTGATTTGAGCTGAAAGTTTTGGGGTATATAAATTAATTACATAGCCATCTAACTAGAGACCAATTTATTAAACAGAACTGGGCAAACTATATTTGCTAAAATGTATACACACTTTTTAGGAAAAAAAAAAATCTTTAAAGTAATGGCTGGCACCCAAAGCTTCTACATCTTCAAACAAATTTGATGTGCTGATTATTCATTTTGGTGCAGCTGTTATCATACTCAAATACTGCAATTCTTCTTTGTGAAAGAATAATAATAAAAAAACCAAAACAAAAAACCCAAACCAAACCAAAACGAACAAAAAAACCCCAGCAGCAGAGCAGAATACTCCTCACAGTAGTATGAATGGCATTTCCAGGTCTCTTTTCCATATCATCTTAATTTATTTATTAGTATCTGTATTATAAACGTACGATATGTTGTGTTAAACCCTGCTGGGCAAAATGCCTAGGAACTAGATATTTCCTTAAAGGAAGCGTGTGTGTGGGGGGTGAGACTGCCCAACCTTCCTCCACTGTCAGAATCACTTCCTTTTAAAGGGAATAAAAGACTAAAAATGGGCACCAGTGCTACAAATTCTACTTTAAAAGGAACCGTGCTTATGACTGCAAGAACTGCCTACATTCCACATCCAGAGTGCAAACTGCCTTTCATTTGGAACTGAAATTGTGCAGTTTTAGCACAAACCAGAGTTTGTTCACAAGTCTTTTGTGGCACTGTGTAACTTCCAGTCTTAACACTGAGAATATGACATCCCAAAATATCACAAAAATACTAATTTGGGTTACATAACATCTCTGATAACATTTGTGCCTGCATTAACGACTTGTGAAGAACTGAGGTGTCGCTTGTTTTCATTTCTAAGGACAACTAGATAGCATTTCTAAGCTACAGACTGCACAGATAAAATCCAACCGGGCACCCTCACAGTTGTGGGTCCAAATATAACAACATGCTAGCCATGCTCATTTCCTCAAGTCTGGTTGAGCCCTAAAGCCGAGGGCTTAGGTACCCACACGTCACTGAAAGAAGCCTAGAGGCTCAAGTGCCAGACAATGACTTGTCTGCGCTGAACAGCTGAAACTGTATTTGAGGATGAAACTGGACAGATACAAGCTGTCAAAAGGGGCAAAGAAAGGGAGCAATGGCAAATTCCACTGCCAAAGAGCCGGAGAAGGGACATCACAGCCATACCAGAAAGACAAGGATACCAGAGACAGAACACAACAAGATGACTTCAAAGATATGGCATGTTTGACTCTGCCATCAAACAGCTGGCCGTACTTCATCCAAGCGTGTACTTCAAGAGGAGTTTGATTTGGATTGCTGGAATCTACAGCGTCTTGGTCAGCTGGCAAGATAGCTCAAACTACGGGTTAAGTCCAGTATGTGACATGGAGATGTGAAAAAGGAATACAGAAATCACAATCAGGACCAGTAGGCAAGCAAGAGGGAATAACAAGAGGATTCCCAAGTATCACACGTTACTTTTGGATGCTCTTCTCAGGGTTAGAAACAAGTGCCAGATTTCAGAAGATGAGAAGCAAATGTTGTAGGATTGGGCGGAGGGAAGTACTCAGAGGTAGCTGTGAGGAGAGAGGTCTGTGAGAAAAATATTAGTCATTCCATTTAATGCCTCAGAGAAAAAGGGTCCGCAACAAGTATTTCCCAATTGGTTTCCGTTGTTGTCACTACTTTGTACTGTAGAAATCAAAGGTAGTTTTCAACTAAATAGAGTTATAGCTGCATAGGATAACTCAGATAAAGCAAAACAGAAGTATTACAAAACCTAAATCAATTAAGCCATTTCATTTAACGCATTTGGGAAACCTGAGAACCCATTCATAAAGACAGCAGGACCACTTTTAGAACAGCTGCATGCAGAGCAAGACATGCTGGATGAGGTCTGCAGCAAATATTCCTTAGTGCAACACTACAAACAGGATACTGAGGAACAAAGGAACGTGGTTAATCCACAGTCTGAGTAACAACTGATTTTGCAAAGCTTACATACACACAGCTTGTGTGCCCTGGGTAAACACTTCTCACAATAAGCCCTTCTCACACTCATCATTAGTATGTCGCTGTTCTTGCATTAAATGTTAAAGATACTGACGGCTTCCAAGACTGCCACTGGGCAGCAACAAAGCTAGAACACCTTCTCCCCCTTAACCCACCCCAACTTACCATTTCCTGAAAATATAGTACTTTAATCACAGCATGGCGGGGGTTGGAAGGAACCTCTGGAGATCACCTCGTCCAACCCCCCTGCGTGAGCAGGCACACCTAGAGCAGGGGGCACAGGGCCGCATCCAGGCGTCCTCAAAACAGAGATTTCAGTAATTAATACTACTTCCGATTTTAACACTACTTTCACCATGTTATATCAAATCAGTCAAAAATAAGTATCCTATAAAGTAGCAGTACCACATTCAGGAAAGGTAAGCACCTAAATGCATATCTCTATTTGAGATTCCCTCTTTTGCTGACTCTCTCAGAATTTATTGCAGAATTTTCTGGAGAAGAACTCTCATGTATCTGAATTTCTCAGGGCTGACTGAACTCTATCTGGGATATGAAGCCCTTCAGAAACTTCTTGTATGTAGCAGCATACATGAACAAGATCTTCCAACAAGAATTCCACGCCAGCAACTCTTCCCTATATATTGAGTGGCATTTTATAAATACAGCTGGTCAGCCAACTTGTTTCTACTGAGATAGAAAGTAAGAAACTGGCACACACCTCTCCTGCCATTCCCCAGCTAGACTTCCAATTTGCACCGTTAAATACTTCTTTATACGTTGGTCCATTGCTGAAGCCTTGCTATATTTACTCTAGTTGAATAAATCTGGCATCTGGATCCTCAAGTGCCAGAACAATTATATTCTAAATACATAGAAGGATATACACTATCCTTCACAAAACACTGTGATCCAAATAATTCTGCCAACGCTCGAAGCCCATGCCTGCACACACTCTTGTGTACTCTAAGAGCACCAGGAGTATGACCAGTGGAAAATGGTATCGCTGGCCACGTTACTCAGATGTCTCTTACCTTTGACATTTTTCTGATCTTCCTTCTATCAAGATGTGGGTTATTGATCACGTTTCCAAATGCATCCAAAGTTTCCAAACAATCTTTCGTTTCTATCTGTTAAGTGGTTTTCAAAACGCTTGCCTGTAAGTAGCTGAAAGATGTTGTATGCCATACTGTGTGGACATGGGGCAAGCTACACAGAAGTGACTTTTCAAAACGCTTCACAGGAGTGGGTGACATATAATCCATCTCAGATGTAGATTATCAGAAAAATTTGGCACAGTTCACTGCAATTTCTGCAATTTTAAACCTTTGGCAGTATTGAGAAATTTTTAAGATCACAGTCATTAAAGAAAAAACATGAAGCATCAAACTTTCACTTGCTCTTCCATACCCAAAAGTGTTAAAACGTTTGTCTTACATGAACAGAACTGGATCACTCAAGTCAAAAGCATGAAAATTAATTGCTAAAACTATTAAGATTTACTTCTTCCCAGTAAATTAAATCAAATTTCTTTCTTCACAGTAGTATTTTTCTAAACTATCTTCTATAACTTAAGCTGTTGGTTTTGCTGCAAGTTTCTAGATGTTTTAGTAAAGGTAGAAGCTATGTTTCCACAACATTCAATTAGACAGAGTTGCTTAACTTGGAGCTTTAGGAAGAAGCAATGCTGGTAGCAAGGGAACGCTAACTTTGCCTAAATGGAAATAAATATGATTTGTACCTAAAAGTGCTACCACTTTAAAAGGTGGCAGACATGATGCTAATACTCCATACACAAAGTTTAAGCAGAAAACCCTGCAAGATTGATGCTCTGGCAAAAAGTTCTCCATCTTTAGTTACCAATATAAGAGCAAAGAACAAGAAGGGGAAATGTGTATATGCAACCTTTGTGGAAATATGCCTTCAGGCCATCTGCTAAATGTTCTCACTGTCTTTCTGCATATCAAAGAAAAATGACATAAACTTCCCAGAAGTCAGGCACGGAGATTTTACTGTCTTGCAACTAATGCTAGCTGACGAAATTACAGTCGCTATCCTGAAGATGGAAATTGTTTTGGAATCAATATAAGGTAAAAAAATATGTATAAAGGATCCCTTACGCTGTCACAGATGAAGTTTTAATCTGAGGTAACCTCTTCAGGGCAAGAAACAGTAGTCCACCATCACTTCTCTCCCCTCATTCAAGTCCAGGATGAAATTACCAAAGTAGGAACAAACACAGCTATGCTCATTTTTATGCTGCAGCTTGCTTTTGTGTTTTATCAACTACAGATTACAACAGGACTGAGTGGGATTTAAGCCAACGCCCAAGAGCAGAAGCAGCAAAATTTTTTACTTACCCTTGTATAAAGTCCCTTACAAAGATGATAGTCTATAAGCAAAGAAAGCCCACGCTAAGAAGTTAGCTATGCAAAGAGCAAACAATATGAATGTCTTGCTGCATTTACTGCTAACGCTACTTATTGAAGCTTCCCGTGTTGCATCACAAGCAACAGAGCCAATGCATTAGGATCTGCTTATGCAGCAAAACATATTTAAGCAATGCTAACTGTGCATGGTGCATTCAGGAAGCCAGCAGATGGCAGGGACATATTTTGGCTAGACATTCAAGTGGCCTTATTTTTAACATCCATTCAAATATGTGAAGTCTCAGATCCAAGTGTCACCTTTACTTCCAAGAATGCCCTTTTAAAGACTCTTAAAGATGCAAACATGCATGGTCATTCACATGACTGAAACACAGTCAATGAAATCACTCCATTTCTAAATGGATTTTACAATAGCCATCAGCCTCAGACAGGATCCTCTAGTCAGAATTCTTTAGAGCATCTGTTCAGGACTCACCTTGGTTAAAGAAATAAACCTTCAAAAGACTACCTAGAAGGTAGGATGGCAGAGGATGTTTTATACGCGGAAAACATTTAACATTAGACTGGAGTCTGTAGCTTCTACCATGTCCCAGAAGTTCAAATAGAGGAAATTATATTTAAGTTATATATGTTTTATATACTTTCAATAATCCTAAATATTTCCTTTTTAATGTGAATGAAATAAAGATTAATGGCAGTCTGATCAGAAGCCAAACTAAAAAGCACTGAACACTGCTGCCTTTGAAAGGCCTGAGATTTTGTGAAGTGTTTTGGTCTTATGAGCCTTCACGGAGAAAAAGGGATTGGAATTCAGCTTATGGCTGGAAGCATAGAGATTCACAGAAATGTTCCTCTTAAAAGATTGTTCAAATCCAGTTTAAACACTGGCTTCCATCCTCATCCCTTCCCTCTATTTCTAGGAGTATTAAAGTACTTTGAAAGACACGTTAAGTAAGAAAATGAGACTTGTGCTGCACTGCACTCAAAAGAAGCTTTGCTACTGACATGCAGCAAGCCATGACTTCAACTGGTTTTAGTTTTTTGCAAGGTCAGACTTCAAAAAAAAGAAAAGAAAAAAGCAAATGCACCTAAAATAAAACATTCCAAAGGAGTTAGAGAGATACAGAGACTATCCACTGACCACTGGAATGACAGCTCAGAATAGAAGCTGACAACTGTTTACTGGTTCAAAATCCATGAAGAAAACCAAATGAAAATGTAAGAAAAATACATGCACTAAGAGCTTACCTGAAGTGGAATTTAATTAAGATTGAGCTACATGGCCCCAACAAGCAGGGTGCGGACGCTCTGCAGCTCTCACTAGTCCTCCTGTGCACCCATGCAGTGGTAGCTTTCCCCATTAAGCAACTCAAGGTCACTTTATACAGCCTCCAGTAAAGCGGTCCAATAAAAACGCTCCATATATTAGGGCAGTTCATTGATCCAGAAATGTCAGGAATTACTACTTGGGTATTACGGATCCTAGAGCTCTGTTACAGGTGGCAGAAGTTTCTGCAATGAACAAATGGTATTCAAAAGAAACTGGGGAAGTGGTTTAGAGCAAGATATTCCTGTCACTGCCACCTGTTCTTCCAGCGGCTTTTCCCCATCAGTGCCCGCATAGTCATCAGCTCAGGCCACGAATCATCTGGGTATCGGTATCATGTGCCGCTTTTTGAAAGTGGGAAAACGCAACTAAGCGGCAAGATTCAAGATATTATTCCGTACTACACCTCTCTCAAGAAAATGGAAGTGTAAGCCCAGTGGAAGGAAGGTCTTACATGACCAAACAATTTAAGAGATTTGAAGTGCGGAAAAAAAAAAAAAAGTCTGGTTTATGCTCTAGATGAACTATATCAGAAACTGAAATCCTTGCATCTGTTCCCATACTTCCCTGGCTAAGAAACAAACCCACTACCTACTAACTGGCTTCTCCACATCAGTTTACTCCAACATTAAGATACATTAGAGCAAACCAATCAATTCAAGAGCAAAAGCTCTCAAGAACCTGACTACATGAACCCAGGAATTCTACACGACTAAGACCAAGGCTGTAACAAACAGACGCTACTATCCTCATAACATATGCTACACCTAACTGGGAAAAGGTGGTAGATGTAATCCTGGCCTAGCTGCATACTTACAGAATTTTAGTTTATGCGGAGGTGTGTCATGACAACTCCTTTTCAGTTTTAGTCCCCAGTTTAAAATTATTAATCTTACTGACTCCACCCTTCAGACTGAATAGAGAATGACTTCCTATTGACCTGTAAGATAGTCTGACCTCGGTCAGACAAGCAGTTCTATTTCTTGCCTTGAGCAGAACCCAGCAACACACTCACATGACAGCGGATGTGCAGTATTTCAGCAGTTGGTTTATCAGTTGATGCCAAGTAACTTCCTACTACCGTTGAGAGACACTGCACAAGAAACCGACTCCTTTCTTTCAGTACTAGTGTTAAGGGAGAGCAGAGGAAACCTTCTGGAAGGGATTACTATTAATGTTCAAATTGTACTGTCCCATGAAGCTAAGCTTGACGCCAAGACAGGAAATGCTGGTTTTCTGCAAGAAAAGCCTAACTGCAGTGATGTCCAAGACTTCGGCACTAAAGGATCCTCCTTCTTCCTCACCACCCTACAAAGACAGAAAAATTGATCCTCAATATAGCCTCACTGCTTCCGGATGCCCCTTCTTCTCAGCTAGACCCAATCCTTTTTGTGTTTATTCCTCTTCATGGGCACAGGAGATGATGTCTCAAGTGGGACTGAAAACCTCTGGAAAGGCACAAGAATCTTTCCCCTACACAGTTCTACAGCGAAGCCAATTTAGTTAAACAATATCCTTCTGTTGGCCTTCCTCATCTTCTGTAGGGAAATAGAGATTTCAGTTTTATTCATCTAGACCCTGTAAAGACCTTGTGCACGCCAGAACCTGCTTCAGATGTTTTTTCCCCCTTCAATTCTGGAACTGCTGTACACAGTCCTTCAAGCCTACGCTTGCTCCAAAGCCACCACATTTCCCTCTACTGATGTTCTACCACAATGCATGTTACCAGTTAGCAGAGCACATCTTCTTAGGCAGATGGAAGATTGGGGGATAAACCAGGGATAAGCATCAGCTATGGGGAGACCATAACGCTATGAATATTTACTGGCAAAGTGGTCTGTATGGGGTAGAAGAAACTGTTTCCACTTGTTCTGAATGGGAAAGGTACTATTAAAAAAAAAAACCAAACAACCACCACACGTCAGCAATAGCAGAAAAAATACCGTATGGCCATCCAGCTTAAAGATGGAGTTCAGAGAGAAAAAAACCCTAGATCCCAATCACCTAGACTATCACTATTTTTTTTTGACAGAAAAGAATCCTTATGTCTGAGTGAGATGTACCAAGCCAGTTTTTCTTCTTAATTTTTACAACATTTTCCTTTCTGCCTGAAGCACACCTTTAGTAACTTCTTGAGGACATGTTCTGTCCCCACCCTTCAATTTTATATCATCATGTAACGATGGAGCTAAAGCTGGAATCCCATCTACAGTTAGAGAGCAGGTCAAATTAAAAGAGGAGGTAAAAAAAGTAGGAAAGAGAGCAGTAGGACAAGCTTGTGGAGTAGAGGTAGGCTGCCTAGAAATCCTAGTGAAAAAAAACAACCCTATCTATGGAATTCATTAGGCATCTCCCACCTG
>VZTV01051773.1:0-22730 GCA_013400875.1 Anhinga rufa
AACAAAAAAAACCCAACCCAAAATCAGTAGGTCCTCACAGCAGTATCTCACTGAGATATACTGCATTGTTTCTGGCTGTGCTCTCTCACGTCTGGTCAAGGATAACATCTAAATACGTGGATTACGGTAGACGTAGTAAGGCCTCTATGTGTGCTAAGCTATAGGCAATTACCCTGCTGTTGGTTAGGGGAGTTAGTCTCCCTTTTTTCTCCAAAGTTGCTCCTTCTCTACTTTCCCAACAAATTGCAGAATATCTTCAGCGAGAAGTTGAGGTTCCTCCAAAGCTGCAAAGTGGCCACCTCGAGGCATGAAACGGAAGGAAACTATGTTGGTGTATTTCTTCTTGGCCCAGGCCTGGGGTGTGTGCATGACTTCATTAGGGAAGGAGGCAATGCCAGTAGGTACTTGTACTGTGAGCCTGAGAGAGGAGAGAGGATAATTTTAATCTTTCAAATGCTTAACTCTGCAAGAAATGGAAAGTCCTGAGGAAATGTTGTTCTTAAAACAGCTGGGCACGCTGTTGTTAGGCGATTAAAATTTGACTTCCAGATCCGAAATTTGAAGATTAGACAACACTCCCATTCCTGGGCAGGGGGGAATTGTATACATTAATATTAAGGCAATTTTTGCAAGGGCATAAGAATTAGAAGCATGGAAATGGAGAAGAGATCCCTAGGAGGTGGTGGGTATCAAGTTTCCTCGTGCTGCTTTCAGGGCTCAAGAGTCATTGAGGGGAAAGCACATGGGCTGGAGAGATTTACAGTGAAGATTACAACTAGAACATGTTAAACCTGGCAGAACGGGAGGGTAGGCAGGGGAAGAATTATCTTGAACTGCTGCAAAGGGGGAGGAGAGAGGAGGGATAATAGAGACTAAATCTAGACTAGTTTGAGGAAATATTTCTGAACATGAGACTTTACCCTGTAAAGTAGCCCCCACTTTCAGCTGGCACAAACACACTCTACATAATGCTTTGCACATGGGCAAGGGCAAGGAAGCAACTGGGTTTGAGGGGAAGACTACCTTACAAGGTGGAACAGTGCATGCTTCTTATAAACAGAGCAACATTTTGTAGGTTTAAATATCCCATACACAGAAGCTGCACTGTCAGAAGTGACAGATTTTAAAATTCAGATACAAAAATTGCTGGGCGCATGACCACTGGAAGCCTGAAAACTGGGTGCCTAATTTTACGTAGGTCTTTGAGACTCCTTCCTCTAGGCACATATATAGCTCATCTCATGTAGGCAGAACTGGAGCAAGATACTGCCCACAGTGTAGCCACAACAGCTTCAAGAACTGAGTCAGCTTCCTGGGAGCATCATTTCACAGCTAAATAAATACCACAGCAGCGAGCTGTGGTTGCAAATATCTCAGGGCAGGTTTAAGCCTTCACTAATACTCAAGCTGACACAAGTGTATGCAACCAAACGGCTGCCTTAAGTGTCTGCACAGCAGGAACATCAGTCTTAATGACTTGCAAATTATGCAGTTTGTTGCTTCCAAATGCTGAAGTTGCATCCAAAGGTAGGACTTAAATCTTTGGCAGAAATAGGCAAACTGTGTCCAGAAAACTACAAGAACTACAAAACAAATAAACAAAACTGACTGCATGACTCAGTCACGGTCTAATTTAATAAGTAAAATCTGGAAGAACTTGCATGTGCTTTTTCCTAGTTGGATACAGGGTGAATGGGAGGGCCTCAAGCAGAGCCTCCAGTCACATCTCCTTACTGATGGTTCAGGATTCTTACCCAATTACTGTGTTTTCCAAACAGAACACAGTACATCAACTAACAGACCCGTCCTGCGCAGGAACACTGTGATACAGCATTGCTTTTCCTCAGCATCTGGAAACTTGCAGCAGCTATAAGGCATAAGCAACCTGTCTGCAACCATAAAATTAAGTTCAGGGCAAAGTATTTAGGAAAAACCCACTTACCTTTCATGTTTCTGTGTGCCTATCCCCTTCTGCAGATTTTCTTTGTAGAAACGCATTGAAGAGACTATGCAGCCTGACACCCAGTAGATCATGATATTGGTGAGCAGATCATCCAGGCTAAACTTCCTGAATAGGTAAGCCCAGAGATTGCTTAGTTAGAGCTGAACACCATTTTGTATTACTTTAGCAGGGACTGGACTTTGGTTTGGTTGTAAGAAAAAAAGTTACAGGAAAAAATAGTTAACTTGGTTAAGAAAAGCGCTGAGAGGTGAAGTGTGTTACTCCCCCTCTGCCTGTCAGTGGCTGATGAAGCACCTTAAAGGCTTTCAGACACAAACTGGGAAGTGACATTTTAACTTCTATACGGAAGACAGACTCCAACAAGCACCTTATGCTCTAGCCCAGCTCCCTATACTGTCCCTAGACTGGGAGGGCAGAGCAGAAGAGCACATGGAACTGCTTGTGCCATTTATTATTCATAATTTGAAATGCTGCCATGAGCCTTCAATTGAGCCATCACACCGCCATGTGCTGTGAGCAGCGGATGTTTCATACCAAATTATTAGCTGTATGCAGTGCAAGCGTTCTATTCAAATCCATTGTCACGGGACCTTTTCATACCATGCCCCTTTGCTCCACTCCTGCCAGGTGTCTTGGCAGTTTTCAGAGGGGACTTCATCTCAGATTTCTGCCGCACACTAAGAATGATCCTTTATTAGCAAATGGTAGGTACGTGAAGCAATACCGATCAATTTAAAGCAAATTCATAGAGGGTTAAGTATTAGGATTAAAATGAATTATTAGTTCTGTTTCCCAGCATCTTAATGTAGGGTAAACTTTTGTTTTTCTGTCCTAATGCGATTCTTCCACCTAAGTCAGTTTCCAGTCCCCAGAAGCTGCAGGGGGTATCTCTTTCCAGATCAAAGTGGGAAGGGAGTACATCAGTCTTCATGGCCTATTTACTTCTTTGCATGCTGTAGGACAGCACTGCACCGTCTGTGGTCGCTACAGGCTGCCTACGAGATGCGAGGCGATCAGTTCAGACAAACTTCTTTAGCTATGACTCCGGGCGTGGTCACCTCATCCAAAATGGCATAAGAGGAAACACTTACTTCTCTAGTCCCCCATCGTCTAAGTTATGGAATTTCAGATCAGTCCATGTAGAAAACTTCTCCAAGATGTATGCGGCCAGTCCTACAGGAGAGTCATTCAAACCACAGCCTGAAAAGGAGGAGAAAAATTTAACTGTAATTGCAATATCTGACTATTGAACTCAGACCGTTACAGAAGCGGGCCATTATAATACAGGGCAGATAACGTTACAAAGCTGTTCCAGCAGTTGCGTTCCTAAATAAATAAATAAAATAGTAGAACAAGTTGGAGCCATTTATTGTTGAATCATAAACTGATAATATCTGCAAATGCACAGGCTCCGCATTAGCTCACACTATGTTTTTTGACCTGATGTAACAGTATTGGATTTCTGCTGCCTTTTTTCTTCATGTAAGCTAATAAGATTAAGCTCTATGTGCCAAGAAGGGTTTGCTTCCATTAATCTGGAAGTTGTCATGTATTAAACAGTATTACGGGGCCAAACCCCGCATGCCTACACCTGACCAGGAGAACTTGCACCATTATCTAACAGCAAAAACATTTTAAGGATTATTAGAGAGTCATTAAGGAAGAGCAAGGCTTTACTAAAAGGTTCATCTTCTGAATTAGCATTAGTCAACTGCCTTCATGCAGAACAAGGCTTAATCTACTTTTTATAGTTTGTTTTGCTTGGAGAGAAAAAACACGCCTGCACCTGGAACTTTGTTAATACATCCTAGTGCTGTGAAATACAGGGACCGTAACCTGTCCCAGCTGCTCAGAAAAACCTTGGAAAAAGCTTTTGCTGAGGAACAGCAATATATTTGAAGTTCCACCCATGCAACCCAACCTTCCTGAAAGATGACTAACACTACAGCCAGCACAATTTCATCAGTAATTGCTATTTAAACATGATACTTGAGTTTCGGTTATCAAACAACTGACACTGATAACCGAAATACCAGGTGTTTGAAAGTTACATTAAGCATGCTTTCCAGATCTGCAGAACTGGACAAGCAATAGCCTGTTCTCACATACTTACTGTGAACAAAGAGTACATTGGTTTACATATAGGAAAAATTGACATCAATCCTAGCAGTACTTTGAATACAGGCGCTGCTGCCTGTTTCAGTCAGCTGAAAATGAACCCATGTACCATGCAGGTTTCCCAAAGAATAAGTGTAAAGTCAAATCCATGCAAGCCACTTGCATGGATCAAAAGCCAGCTCTGAAGCAATCAAGAGTACAGTATTAGCAAGCACAGTATATACCAAGAGCCAGAGACAACTTGCGTGCTTAGGACAGCTTGCAAAGGAGCCCCATACCACCAGAAGTCTCAGGAAGACTGTGGTAGCCTCCATGGCTGTGCTTCTTCCAGCTACCTTACGCTCCCCTCTTCAGAGTGTCTTTCTCCCTACAGGAACCTGCCACCTGCCATGCTCCTCTCTTCTTTGTCCTCAAAATTGCAGGAATGCCCCTGCTCCAGCTCCCAAAACATGAACTTGCTGCTGGTTCCCAGTCTGCTCTGACAGACCACACGTTACTGGTAGGGACAAGAATCAGCCAGAAAACACAGCAGAAGGAGCATGACCAGGCATCTTTCAGCTACCAGCTTCCCTGTGTTTTCTTAAAGCACAAAAGGAATTAGAGACTAGTAAGTTTTAGAAACCAAAACTCAAAAGGAAGCAAAATTATTAAAAACCCATAAAATTATTTTGCCTACACATTTTAAGAATACACCTGCTTCTGTAGGTAAGCTTATGGAAAACCATTAAGAAAATGTTTCCTTAGCTATGTTTTTAAAATCCACGAGGGAATTGCTGCTGCACTAAACTACAATATATTCAGTATTCCTAACTCAGTTTTCCAATTCAGTTGCAGAAGATGTTTTTAAAATAGAAACACTTAATACTCAGATACTTAATGTAGTTAAGCAATCTGAGCGACTTGCTCGTCTAGAAAGAACATTCATAGGCACACTATTTTTTTTCCTTAGAAGTCTGCAAGTGATTCAGAACAATGAGTGAGAACTAAATTTGATTTTACTTTTCAGGTATTACTTATGCCTATAAATAAGGTACATTGTGTGCTGAGACAGCTAAAAGCTTCTTGTAGTTTACATCATTTGAATGTGATCCATTCTCTGTGAAGAAACTATCTTTTGCTCTCAGCATAGTTATATTTGAAATAGAGTTACAGGCCCCAGTGACAGCAGAAATGGAAAAGTATTAAATAAACCATTTTATTTAATGAAAACTGAAAATAAGGTCAGTGGCACTTAGAGCATGCTCAATTTTGATGTGCAGACTTACCACTTCTGCATGCAAAAGTGAGTGTGATACTAAATACCCATATGTAACCTTACCTGACTTGGATACAGAAAAGGAGCCCACCTTTTAAAACCTCTAACCCTCCCACTTCTGTTTCCCTGAAAACAACTGATTTTCTGCATATTTTAAGCAGTATGTTTTGTTTCTATGAAAGTACAACAAAAATGAACCTACTAAGTATTCTGAGCTCAAAAGGTTTTTTCGTTTGTTTTACCGACAGTATCAGGCTTTGTAGCCTGTATGTGAGCATAGCCAGACTCCAACAGGATCCTGTAGAGCCCTTTCTTCAAGAAGGGAAACATCCGCTTAACATCTTCATCCTGGAAACCGAAGAGCCCTGGAAGATAGCGGCCCAGCAGAATGGAGAGCAGGTGAATGAATCCCATGTTCGTAACTGAGGCTAGATTTAAATGGAGACCTTTCATATGGCTAAAAATAAAAACAGAAAAAGCCCTCACAAATTAGCAAAAATAAAATGTGATTCAAAGTTGTTATGTTTTAAATGTTATTGACAAAAACGGACACTTAAATTCTGACCTGCTAATTACATCATGACCTTAGCTGTACTTCGTAGTGTGGCTTTTCACACAAAAGTGACAAGTCAAAGGGGCAGCTGTCAGTAATCGGCACACATTCCTGGACACCAAGCCACAAATCCTCCTTTTGTTACAAGTACTTACCCCACTGCAGACCCCAGCGGGGCCATTACAAACCTACTGCACAACTGTTTGAAAGATCAGGTATATAGTATAAACTGAGGTATGTCATTCTGGATCACTGCTTAACTCTGAGCACTGTAGAGAGAAACTACACAGCGATCATATGAGGACTTGGACAGGAGCTCTCAAGTACATAAGAAATAACTATGTAAAGAATAGAACAGCTTTGCACACCAATCATGCACCACTGTACCAAAGGGGTACTCACTTGGGAGCTATCTGGGCCAGATTGGTGCAGATGAGCCAGCCCCAGTCACCACCTTGTGCATAGAATTCATTGAATCCCAGTCTGAGCATCAGTTCATAAAAAACAGAAGCAGCACTTACAGAATTAAAGCCTGCATTAAAAAAAAAAAAAAACCAAAACCAAAATCAGAACACTGTTGCATTAACACCAGCTACACTTCTGACTATTGCAGCATTTATTCTCCCCATAAAGGCAACTTTCAAGTTTCTAAAAAGCTACAAGTCCATTTTTCCTTGCCTGTCTGACACTCTATGTGGAAACCCTTGTCGCATCGTCCAGGGAAGGTATAGAGAGAAGCAGAAACCATGAGGAGAAAATCCAGCCTTCGTTGCAGACTAGCGTTCTCCTAACCCCACCAGCTGCCCACACAATTGCCCGAGTGAGGGGCTGCCCTTAAACTGTAGTCACACTCCTGCTGAGCCCTGTCAGAGGCACTGAGCGTTGCCCAGGCAGTTTCCATTTTGTCTACTGTAAGCACAGCCTCATCTTAATGATAGTTGGAAACTTTAAGTTTTCACTAGTAATGCGCTTCTCCACTTCACTAAGTGCTGACCACATAAATCACAACCAGGGAAGTAGAGGAAAGCAAAACCAGCCTTCCCCACATCATTCACCTGCACATGTAATTAAATACTAAACTCAGTATCACTTTAAATACTACCTCGCTCCAATTTGTTGCAGCTTGCGTTTGTATAATTCAGAGCACAAGCTGAACAAGCAGGTATTTGGCTGCAATCTACCATGTAGATACATGAATTGGTTTGTTTCAACTGTTGCTTCTCACCTACCTGTATAACGCTGTTGAACATGGATTTGAAACACCCAAAAGAAAGAGTAACAAATTAAGTTTACTCTTCCTGCTCACCCACACACAATTCATTGACTCAATTACAATTCATGACTTGTCACTTCATAACTTTTTTTAGTCCTTCGTAATTATCTATACATTGCTCCTGAAATTAATCAATGGTGTCAACTGAAGCCACACTCTTACCTCCCTCTTCCCACATGACACAAGAAGAGCTGGGAGTTACTGCTCTGCTAACAGCTGCTATCTCGCTATGAGACTAGGCTTGTGTTAGTTCAGTTTCTTCTTGTACATCATACCTTTTTTGTGAGGTGCTTCTGAGAAACCATAACCAGGGATAGATGGGCAAATGACTTCAAAAATGTGTTCATCGCTGAGGCCGTGACTGGCAGGATCCGTCAGGAGAGGAATGATTTTGTAAAACTCGTAAAATGAGCCAGGCCAACCATGAACCATTAATAATGGCTTTGCAGACTGGCCTTCAGGCAAACGAGGAGGCTTTACGTGAACAAAATGGATATCAATGCCTGTAAAAATAAAATAATTAATTAACATGCCCAAATTTACCATGACACTGAAACTAATCAGAGAACAGATTATGACTAAATCTTTACTGAGTCTCTTTTTTGTGAGCATGCAAACACTCTGCATTTCTCCAGATCCACTTATCCAAGGACCTTAAAGTACTTTATAATGGGCAATTAAGCAGCACAGCAGCCAAATGAGGTCGGCATGTTTCTGTTTTAAAATAAATTGGCAAATTAAGACATAGAAGTGAAGCAATCTACTAACGGTAACAGAGTGACTCACACAGAATAAAGGCAGAAGAGACGATTACATCATTTAGTCCAAGTGCCCTTAAATTTTACCCAAATGTCCCTATATGGCACTAGATAGGCTTCAGCCAACCACAGATTTTTCATCCTGAAAGGCACACAGTTGCAACTTGGAGGCATCAAGGGATAGGGAATTCATCATAACTAGCAGCTGTTTGTTTGGGGGCATTAATCACTTTCCTTGTCTTGTGCCTTACTTTCCACTTGAACATGTCTGGCTTCTGCCTCCAGCCACTGAGCGTAATATTACAGCAAAAGGAATTTAAAAAGCCTTCAGTAAGTATTCTCGGTCTGTGGAGGCCTCTGGTAATCAAGTCACTCATCTTAACTGCTGATAAACCAATCATGCTGAATCAAGGATTTGAAAACATGCCTTGCTAAAAGCGAGTTGAAGTGTTCCATTTTGTAGTTCTGTTCTGCCTTTTGTCCAAAGCTTTCAGTATCTCTTCAAGTGAGTAAACCAAACCAGGAAACTATGGTCTAGTACCAGTCTCCTCATTGTTAAGTAAAAAGGTAAAAATTGCAGTCCCATTTCCTTTGTGATCCTTACAATACGTAAGCAGCAGGCTTCACACAGCGTTGCACTAGTTGCTCCAGGTGAACTGCTTTTCCTCAAACCCACTCAGGGCTTTGCTTTCCAGGAAACAATAATTTGCTCTTAGTAGAGCCTGAATGCCTCACTTCTTGATGCACTTAAGCACATTTTGCTCACATCAACTCCCGCTCACCAGCAATCCCACCCTGTTTCACTGACTGAGATTTCCCCATCCTTGACAATTCCGTGGATTTCTGTATTCTCTGAAAAACTTTCAAGTGATGACAGAAGCTATGAATCCGATACACGGCATGTTTGATCTTGTCTTTTCATGGCTCATCTCTGTAATCATTCCTAATGTTGAAATTTCTCTTCACATTGCTATACGTAGTACGTTGTCCTTGGCTTCTTTCCCCTTCCTTATCTCAGATGATAAATGATACATCTTTTTTTTTCTTTTTTAAGGGAAGATTTTTGCTTTTATCTTTTTAAGCACTGTGTTTTATACATTTAAATAAAATCTTTATCTTCCAACCACTACGTAACAACCGTTTATGGTCCCAAATCCATTTTAAATATTGTGGTGAACTGCCCCATTTGAAATAATGTACAATTATGGGTGCAAGTGAAAATGTAATAGCATAATCTCAAGCTTGAATTTTGCCATCGTGTGAGACGATTGCCTGCTGTGCTCTACATCTACAACTGTACCCCCAAATGACCCAAGCACAACCCCAATTCAATCACTTAAAACACCCAGTTTGACCAAGCTCCAGCACCAGCAGTCCTTAGCTGAATGGCCTCTTTCAAAAGGCACCTGTGCTTTGAATAAAAAGAGAAACCACTTACTCACACCTGGCAGCACATCAACCCCAAGGGAAAGGCATTCTGTGT
Organism: Anhinga rufa; assembly: GCA_013400875.1. Lineage (NCBI taxonomy): Eukaryota > Metazoa > Chordata > Aves > Suliformes > Anhingidae > Anhinga > Anhinga rufa. The sequence continues at coordinate 9,404 of VZTV01051773.1, forward strand.
TTCTAGACCTATGAATGCTTGAAATGGAACAGCAGAGTGCATCTGCCCTGCCAAGGAGGGACAACCTGAGCAGCCAGCATGCCCAGCTGAGGAGGGCTGCCAGACTGACGGCATCACCGTGACAGCAGCAGCTGGGGAACTACACGGAGCAAGAGGTGGCATCTGTGGGTATTTCTGCGTGACTGCACGCAAGTCAGAGAACATGTGTACATCTTAAGATCCAGTTCTGTTTCCAAATGCCTGTGCTTGGCTCCTGTTAACACCAGCTGACAACCCATCCATGCATAAGGGAATTCCATTTGTCATTCCTTGTCCTAAAGACTTCAGTTATGATGGAGTTTCTCACTGCTTCAGCAGCCATGCCAGTGATCCACGCCATGGCAGCCAGGGAGGGAAGGCCCATGGGACACCACCATAGCATTCTTAGCACCGAGATCCCTTGTAGAGAAGTTTATATATTACTGTTTGTTTACTTTTTAAGAGAAAAAGCCACACACCTTGAATCTTAGTTTTGAATTGTGGGTACTTGTTGAGGACTTCAACTTGTTTCTTCCAATTGAACTGGTTTTTCCAGTAGGATACAACCTTCCTGAGATACACTGAGTTAGTCCCATAACGGAAGCAACTGTCCTCCAGCGGTTCAGTGAATCGAGCCTGGTCAAGTCTCCTGAATAAGTCCTACAGGGAAAAAGAAAGAAGAGACATCACAAGCACTTGTGTCTGCCATCTTGGGCTCTACTGTGCATGGTTTCTAGTTATTCCCAAGTGAAACAAGAACAATGAAAATAACATCTCCATTTTTCTCCTCCAGATGGCCTCCTTCCTCTTCCATTTCCAGCTGTTCTTAACACTCTCTCTGTCTTTGTTTTGCAGGGCTGGCTAACCTGTTTGCCAGGCTGATAACCACCAAGGACAATACACTCTTCTGACAGCACTGTGGCTTCACAGCATAAGTCTTCTCGGCTTTCCACGGTACTTTGCTCCCCAGGTTACCTGTGAGCCCAACCTCACAATCAATGCATGGACCTGGCCCAAACCTTTTGATCTCCTTTCCAAACCAATGGGCTGGGTGTCTTCACTGGGAAACACTCTGAAGGATTTCGCTTGGCTACAAAGTTGGTGAAGCTAAGCTGGAGTGAAAGTTTCCCAATCTAGAATAACTATTAAAGTGACCTTCCTACTGCACTTCAAGGCTACAGGGGATGCCGACAATACTGCAAAATCAGTCCAAAGTCACTTAGCGGGGAAGGACAGCCCAGAGCCCCTTCCTACTGCAAACAGAACTACGGAATGGTTGAGCGTGGAGGGCAGGTCTACAAATCTAATCCTGCTCAGATCTCTGTGGGGTTTAAACCTGAACAGCGTTTTCTAATACAGCAATAGAGGTAGCTCTGATTCTGACAGAAGATGGGTTAGGCGTATGCACTGGCTCATGCCTCACACTGGACAGGTAGTCTCAGTCTAGGCAAGATGTTAGTACGTAAGCTCATTGGTTTTGGCATTTATCATGGGTACAGAAAGCATGGATTTTTAAATGAAGTTTTTAACGTGTCTTTACATACGTGTTTTTTGTCCATGCTTGACACCCTTTAAAAGATGTTTTAGTAATGTACGCTAGCATAACTTTAACTCCTAGTTTATGTAAGAATATATTTAGAAACAGAGATTTCTACCAATGGATTATGTTGCAATAGCTGTCATAATGCAGAATTGTGCATTTTTGAAAACACCTGTAAGTTAGAAATTATCTAGCTTTGTGTCTGCAGTGTAAGGGGAAAACATGTTGGAGATCAGTGTCCATTGATGTTACTAAGGAGGGAAAACAAAGTGTTAAAAACCCCAGGCCTTGCTGAGAAAATAGGAATCCATTATAAACAAATAATATGAGCAATCCCGTGAGTACTGTTTGAACCACTGCAACACACAGATCTATGTAATTGTGCAATCCCCGACTTACACAATCAAAATCTTGCTATCTAACAAGTTCTGCAATGTATGCGTTTACTGTAATTTACCACTGTGGTATTGGTGTTGACCAAAGTAGATCATTAATTACAGAAGAATCAGCATCCAACGCAGCTGCAAACAAAGCAGTCAAGAAAAGGAGATATTCATAATTGCTTTTGAAAGGAAAAAAAAAAACCAAAACATAGTTCTTATTCTGGTCTATACAATCAAACTGAGGAAGGTGCACAACAGGAACACAGAGTTGAGTAATCTGCAATATGATTTTAATGTTTAATTGGCTTTACGGAGGAGGTTTATTTACTAGCAATCTTGCAACAGCCAGCTGAGAACAAAATTGTATAGCAGGATGTGAAATCCATACCTATCTTCTGAAGTACTGAAAAATCCCTTCCCCCAAGTCCTGGGCATCATTGCTCATTCTCATAAATATAACTATTGGTTCAATTTAAAAATTACTTCCAAACAAGTTCTGCATTTATTTGGCCATTTCTTTCTTCTCTCTCCCCAGTATAGAGATTTGCTTACACTCAGCTCTTCTTCTGTAGTTTCCACCTTAAACGGCCAAACAGTTGTATCTTCTTCAGTGTCAGGCTTTTGTCCCTTTCCCCACCATCCCTCTTTGAAGGGTAATGTCTCTTCTTTCTTCTTGGAAAGTAAGAAGTAGATGATGACTGTCCCCAGAACCAGGAATACTTCAAGCAGCATAATGCCTGCAAGAGAAGAACAGAACTCTGGTAAGACCAATCAGATAGTTCAGAGACAAACTTTGTAAAGACTATAGAGGTTTACTCACTTTTAAAGATAGGATTCGATCTACATGATGTTCTGTCACTCACAGGACATCAACACTTCTGTACATTTTCAGAAATAGGATGTTTTAACCTACACAACTTAAATGGGGAGGAATCAAGTGTTTTACGTAAAAGACTTCTAGTAAAAACAGAACTCAAAGCAAGTCCAGAGATCACATGGCTTGGTAATTAAATAGTCCTCTGATTAAACACACCACGTTGGCTTCCACAGTGGCCACTGATTGCTGTGAAACTTCAACAGTAAAGAATGTAACTGGAGATATAGTTCAAGTTTAATGCTTTCTCTTCCTCTGAAGCTCTAGATTTCCCACAAATTCCAAAGCAGAGCATCTCTTCAGTAAGGCTCACTTATCTATTGTTCAAGATTTGAAAGGAAAAGAACCCAAGACATATATAAAGAATAAAAAGTGAAGAGCATGAGGGCAGCCACCTTGTACCTCCCGATGAGCCTGAGGGAGCGAGGCAGGGATATATTTACAGAAACCTTGAACAGCAGTGCAAAGGGTAGAAGCACCTTCCCTTTCTTCCTTCCTCTGAACTGTTTTAAAGAGAAAACAAAAGTCCACATGCATGCTCTCCTGGCACTAAAACACCCTTCCCCAAGTGATAAAATTCTGTCAAACTGAAGAACAACCTGATTTCACAGCATATCTGCACAAACTGACTGCAGGGCTGTTGTGCTTTAGTCAAGCAAAAAAAAAAATCCCTTTTGAATAATTTAAAATGTTTCATGCTGCAAGTAGAAAAAAAATAGTTACTCAGACTCTTCAGTAATTAATGTTTTCAAGCATCCCTTTAAGTATAAGAAATGTTTGTAAGGTGGTTTGGGGAACAATACCATCATCATTTTAATGCATAATTGTAACGAATGTCATGTTTCAAACACTCATTTGCTGGGGAATTGAGAAGACATGAAGTATTTCAAAACTTCTGTAGGGCAAACATTATTTATGAACGCAGAACAGTCTTCATTTTCTCCAATGCTGGAAGGTTTTGTTGGCTTTGCTGCTGCAGAGTAATTTAATGCTCTGAAATTGCTCAAAGAGTCAACAGAATGGACCAAATTTGTTCCTGGATCAAAACAGGAATTGTAACACAAGTTAATGGGAGTTCCCATGATTATAACAGCAGTAAAATTGACCTGTCTTGTAAGTGCCTTTATGTGACAGGACACATTTTAGTCAACCTCTTGAGTTTAATTTTCTAATGGCTGACAATGAATAAATAAATAAAACTGTCAAAATAAGCAGCCACTGAAACTTTTGTAGAGAAGCCAGGCACTATGCAGATAGGACAGCAAGCTACAACAATATATTGCTTACATATGCAAGTGCTACAGCCTTGAAAAGTGACCTGAAATTCCTTAGTCCTCAGAGGCTGGAGAAATGGAAGGGATAGGCACTGAAAGAACTCAACCTGTTCATTCGTTTCACTTGTCCTTCCATAATTTCTGTTGCTTGAAGAATTGCTAGTTTTTCTTCACCATGTTCTCCGGAGCACAAGACAACAATCTTTGCCCACCTCTAGCATACTTAAGCCATAACTTACCCCAAAATTAAAAAGTTTGTCCAATTTCAGCTTGCCTCAACACATAAAGCAATGCAGTCTAGGAGCCTTCAGAGCTCAATTAAACTTTACTGCAAAGCAGAACTGGAGGGGCTTTTAGAAACCTCAAGGCACTTTACATAGAAATAATACCTCTCACAGTATTTAGTAGCATTTCTATTACTAAGTCTTCACAGAGAACAGCAGCAACTTCCCTTGAAATAACAGCACAACTCCAGCCATGTCTAGACTACAAAGGTTCACCAGCATAATTATGTAAACGCCACATATAAAAAATTCAAACTCTTGGCCAACTGCAATATGTAAACAAAGCCCCACGACAAACAGCCGTGCCAAGAGAAAAGAGAGCTGCTGTCAGCGTTGCTGAGGCAGGATGGTTGGGGTACCTAGGAAAACAGAGGACTCTTTCTCCTGGCTTATGCTGTATCAGCACCATGGCCTCTGCCAACATGGTGACAGAGGCACAGCACCTAACACAGAACTGCTTTACCCAGGAACAGAATCCCAGCCCTTTCTCTAGCAAGAAACCTGTATATCCTAAGTCACTGGAGTACCCAGAGCTACAAAAATATTTCTGCTTCCCCCATCTGCTCTCAAGGAGACCTGAGAGATCAGAATTTTTGCAGCAGAAGACATGAGAGGAATGGTGTGCAAACATGTATTTTGCATTCGCCCTGGAGCTTGCATACAAGGAACTCACTATGTGAAAAGATATCCATTTTTGCAATTAATTCCACACAGACTTTAGGATGAGCTTGTTTACAATCCAGCAATAAAAGCCAAAATCAATTTCAGCTTTCACGAAAGTTCTGTCTTCTAGAGAGAACTGGGGCCAGTAACAGACTGGTTTGCATGAGATGTCATTTTAACTTGGAAGAAGCCGCCTCTGATACTGGTTGGATTATTTTTTGCTAACAGAGAGAGATCCCAAGTTGCCCGCTATATTCAATCTCTCAGTTCCCTTGAAAGTGCCAGTAAAATTCCTAATTACAATGAACACTGGGGCCTAGAGCTCCAACTATGCCTCATTTTTTTTCCTGAGTGCACAGGAAGAAGAGAAAGGGTAAAGTGCATCAGCAGTGTTTTAACTCGCACCAGTTCATAGCACACTCAAAGGGATTGTTTTGCTAGGGGTGAGTTACTGGAGCTCTGCATGCTCCTACCAACCTCTCCAGCCTGTGCTGAGAGGAGACCACTTAGAGCAAACACAATCAATGATTTCCCAAGCTTGCTATTCAAGCTAGTTCTCTAAAACTCCTGTGTATTATTTGAACAGCATAAAGCAGCCTCAGTCATGACGCATCTGCACCAGAATTTCCTCTGCTAATCGCTACTGAGCTGTTGTGAGATGGAAGTTATTAGCCCGTTATACTTCTTCCATAGTACAGCAATACAGCAACCATGAATGCAGAAGGAGAAACAGGTACAGTAAAACTGTTCTATACTTGCAGTGTTGAGAGATGGAAAAAACAAAGAGCTGGTGTTTTTATTTTCTAGTCTCTTGATGCAACCATCCTAGCATTTTGCCTTTAAAAATTACTACTTCAAAGGGAGCTCATGCTTTGGTTTGGCTTTCTCCTCTTTTTATATGCAAGACCTTAGAAGGAAATATTCCCATTTATTCCATGGTCAAGTACTTAGGCTCCAAGACTCTGCGATACCCCTGGGTGGATACTGTTTGTAGACCGCACTTAAATACCTTAGACAGTACTTTTATCCTAACGAGTCCAAGGAAGAATGTTTTTGTTTTCCTACTTTAAAAACATGTTTTGAAAGAAAAAAGTTGAAGTGTGATGGATCCAGTAAAACCCCAAAAACTAGCTCCTCTTGAACAAGGCGAAGTATATCTCAAGAAATATGTTGTTTGCAAGAAAACCCCAAAGCTTTCTAACAATGTCTTACTGCTCCTTGTTGAAAACACCCGTTTTTCCAGCATTGTTTGCATTTTGATCTGCACTGTCCTCCTTTCGTGCATTAACAGCGGAGCAAATAGCTCCACAGGAACAGAGCAATTATTATTTACATCAAAGCTGTGTCCTGTCTCATGCCCTGTCTTCATCAGTATCCAGTAACAGATGCCCCGGAGAGCAGCGCTATTTATTTTTCAGAGAGGTCATCTATGAAATAGCTTAATGGTAAAATCCCCATCTTGTTCTACTAGTAATCATTCACCTTTACCTTGCAGCATTAGAATCCAGCTGAAGCATGTTATTGCAGAAATAAGCAGCTGGGAAGACTTTCAACCTAACATCTGAGAACTCATTTTGGCCCCAACGCTACACAATCCAGCTGCTACATCTTGAATGATGTGCAATACCCACAACTCCGAGTGATGCTATTAAACCCTAGCAGTGCGAAACTGCTGGCGCAGGGGTGAAGCAAAAGCTCTAAGAGACCTTGCTGCTTCCAGACACAGGCCAGAGGTGATTGTGATTTAGAGTTAATAACATTTTCTCTCCAAGGTTGGTTTACTAGCAGACTGCAAGGTAGCTCAGAGCACTTAGTGCACACTGTAAGATACAAGGTTTATTGATTAATAATTACTCTGCAGGAGAAATAACAGCTCAATTTAGAAATGATGTTTCCGTTTATTTTTGTTCTGTTACATAAACTCCCCCATTAGGCTCTACTGAAAAGGCACCCCTCTGCCACAGCTTCTTTGTTTACGGATCGGTTCGCCTGAAGAGCAGTGATTGCAGGTTACTCTTCCCAATGGACCTGAAGGAAAAACAACCCACCAAAGGACTTCAAAAACTCATGGCACCCGTAGCAGGGTCCCCTAAGCACTGACAGCAAAAGAGGGGCTAAGGCATGGCACAGTCCCAGAAGCTTCACCCTCAGTCTTCGTCCTACCATCTCCAGGCATTGCTTTTTTCTCATTACATAACACCAGAAACAGACAGAAAACCATGAAATGAAGACTTCTGTAAAAGAACAACTTCCTATTTATATAGTTTATGGAGCATTATGACAAGCTTCAAGATAGCTAAGCAACGCGGGATTTGCTTTGCATATAACTGATAACATCTCCCAGGTGAGCATAAAATGATCCATTAACATTGTAGGAAAGGAGGAGAGGCAGGCATCAGATGAAATAAAGTGTCCCACGCAGGGAAGCAAATCAAAACCAGGAAATACAAATCCAGCAGAGTTTCTGGCTTGTCTCGATAAGAAATGTAGCATTTACATTTTTTATTGCCATAGAGAGGTGGCACACAATGCTATCTCCAAAACAGCAGGAAGAGATGATATCATTCTGTTCCACAATCTTTTTCTAGACTGTTCGCAATCAGGAATTAGCCAGTACAGCAGGAACCTAATGAGGAGACTACAACCAAGGAAAGAGGTCACCTCCCCAGAGGAGGAGAAACCACACTCTCTGCCAGAGGGATGGCTAGGCCTCTCCCAGGTCGCCCCTGTCCCTGGAGAGGAACGCCCCACGCCTGTGGCAGTGGGACACTGCTCCCCTGCAGCTGTGCCCCTTGGACAACGCTGACAACAACAGAGAGCCAGTTCAAGGCTCTGGGGGTACCCGTATGCATCACCCAGAACTTCTTATGGCAGTTAGTCCCTGATGCACTTCATTCCAGGGGATTACTTGAACACCTTATACTCAAGGTCCCTTCCAACCCCTACTGGTCTGTGAAACATATTCCCACCTAATTTTTCCTATGATACTATGACAGTCAAGCGGTATCATCACTTCAGTACTACAGTGAACTCCGACAGGCACTGAGACCCAAGCCTAGCTAAGCATGAAAGGAAAGTAGTACAGGACTAAGTTCACTGTTATCCACTTTGCCTCATGCAGAGGCAGCATATTTATGCAACCACTGGCTGGTCAAAGCTCGTCTCACAATCATAATTTAAAATACTGCACGCCACATTTTTAAGGGAAAGATACTCAATTTACAAGAACACATATTTAAGCAACATTACTTGCTCTTTCAAATCAGTGCCCAACACATTCTTATGTGCTACTTAAAAACACGTCTTGTTTATCTCAATTTTCCTTATTTTGCTTCTATTATGCTTGAACAAACCTACTTCCTTCAGAGAGTCTAAAAAAAGCCTGTGGGCTACATAAATGCAAACTGGCAGAATTCAACCCAGGATCTGCGTGATGCCCGTTATTGTGACCTAATGACTGTGTGCACGATTCAGGGGAAAGGACATCCACTCTCCATCTGCAATCATTTCTGTTCAGGACTCTACAGACAGAAAAGCTGCTAAAGGATTCTTAAACCAGCACTGTTCAGTCACGATAATTAAGGGTGAAAGAACTGTTTAAACTTTCATAATAATGCATTTGATAGCTGCAACATTAAGGTTAGGTCATGCAAAGATTTTATCCTATTTATCCTATCCAGCCTTTACCCTATTTAATGACCCTGAAATTCCAACAACAGTTTTTTTGCATGCCTGCAGAGAAGCAACAGAAGCCTGAAATACAGCTTGGGGGTGAACACAGCTGAAAGCTGGGTCTCCTAGACAGAGCTCTCTCAAATTATGTTACAGTTAAAAAAGGGAAGGATACCATGCCGGTAAGAATTTTTTAAAACAGTTCTTAGCCACTGTCCAGCCAACTAAATGACACAGCCCAATCAAACAGCCTCCAAAGAACATCGCGAGCTTTACTTCAACATTTAATTTCTAATGTCTGAAAAGAAATTATGAATAGCACGTTGTTCTGTTTTGCCTTCCACCAGAGTTTCTAACAATAATGAGTTTAACCTCCTCACCCTGTGCCAGTATCTGTATATTATGCATGGGGTGGAAAAAAGTGCCGATGAACCAAAAGAGTTAGATATTACAGATAAGGAAATGAGATCAAGGTAGTTGTTCCTCAGATCCTAAGGGAAATTCAGGCTCCGTTTTTAGCTTTCTCAAATCCTCCAGCACTAGAGAGTAAAAGGTTGCCTTCCTCCCCTGCCAGGGTGTTATTGACAACGTTTTGCCCGGTCTGATCTCTAGATAAGACTCGGGTTCAACCCGTACTGCTTGGTGGTACGGCACAGCATGTGTCCTTCTGTTTACTGTGCGATTTTCCATTAGTCTAATTCTCTTAAGAGTCTTCCTTAAGAAATCAGAGAGGGAAAGATCTTATTTAACAAGCAGCTCTACAAGCTTTTTGTTTTAGCACTGTTAGAAAACTGTGTTATTAAAACCTTTAATTATTGACATATGCAGATTTAACATGTACCTGGTGCCTTAGAGGGGAAGAAAAAAAGAGTGCAAACCATTTGAAATCTTGCACTCCAAAGTATGTAAGAACAAAGTACATGACAATCTTTCAGTTAAAAGGTGTGGCGATGGAAATGATGAATATAAAGACTGTCAGAGGAAGTTTCTGGCAATCTGCAAGACAGTAAGATGAGGTGCACACTGTAAATTTAAATTATGATCATGACTCCAAGTAGTAAGGGCAGCGTGAATGAAAACATTTATGAGAGTGTAAAAGAAAAAAAAAATTTTTTTTAAAGAAATTGTGACTATGGAAACAGGAAGAGACAGAAACTTGTTATCTCTCTATGAAGACTTCGTTCTCAAAGAGAAAAGGAACTTTGAATGATGAGAGAGGAGGGGAACAGATGGTAGTCATCATTTTCTGTCAAATAACTGCAACACCAAAAGGATGTGCCAGAGTAAACATGTAACAAGAACAATTCTTGCTACTTCATCTCTCTCTTAATAACAACTAAATATTTAAGTTCTCCTTGGGTTTAAGGGCTTGGTCTAGAAAAATGCACTACCTGTACCCACCAGATTAGAGCAATTAACCCTCATGATGAAGCAGCCAAGAGGACTTGGTCCTTCAGCAGAGCTTTATTTTTGATTCATAATACGTAGCTGTTTAGCCCGAGAGAAGGACCCGTCTTCTATTAGACAGCAAAGCATACCCAGGGTACAGATTTGGTGGGCAGCCAGGGCATACGGAACAGACTGGTAGAGCAATAGCTAACATGTCTTCATTGCAGGGTTCAAAAGAAGAAGAAGAAAAAAAAATTACTGCTGGGTGCAAGAAATATGAGAAGAATTGCTTGAGGTAGAGAAAGAACAACAACAACAACAAAGTTTGCCGACCCTTTACTCATCTTGTGGATGGCACTAATCATCTTCTACAGGGATGTTTCAAAAAAAAGTTGGGGGAATGTCAGGGAACAGCTCGCTTTTCAGAGAAGAAACCTAGAAAATGGCTCCTGTTCTTTATCCCAGTAGGATCTCTCCATAAACATGATCACAGATAATTTCCTCATTCAGGCAAATGCATGAGAAGTCAGCATCATACACTACTGAAAAAAGCAACTAACAAAGCATGGCTACCACGATTCCCACAAAAATATCCCCAGCCCTGCCAATCAGAAGGCATTTAATCAATAACAATATGCTTAAATATATATCAAAGCTTATACTGCCACTTTAAAAAGACCCCCATAAAACCCAGGGTATATTCAAATCAAATGCATGAGCCATCCTGCTATGTCTAGCATGACCAAGATATTAAAGCAAATAGCATTTTAGAAGTAGATTTTTGTGCTTTATTATTTACGTAAACACCCATTTACACACGCAATGATGCTTTTAATTAAAAATAACGTGTTCAGAGGAAGAATCTGGGACTTTTTCAGTAGTAGTATTCAGAAGGGGAAAAGGCATTAATTACAAGCAGACCAAAGCTCTTCAGAGAGAAGCAAGACGCTCTACTTTCCAAGTGACTTTTCTTTAGGGACTTGCACAGTAATTAGAGATCTATTTGCCACGTTTGGAACTTGCACGTTGAAGAAGACTGCCCTGGTTCTGGGATTGTGCGTTGCATGAAGAAAATGCTATTGTAGGCTCAACGAAGCAGCGCACACTCTACCAAAGTGTAAGGCTTTACCTCCGCTCATCATAAAATTTGAATGCTCCAACTATAAGACAAAAAAACTGTGCATAGGAATATGTAAGATAATCAATTCATTTTGGCTAGAGCTATAAACTGTACTTCACCTACCACCCCCACCCCTGCTTTGCTGCTTCTCCACCAACAAATTACTTGACAAACTATTACTGAAGAAACAAGAATTTCTGGGACTATTACTATTCAGGAATTATTACCCCAAACCTTTTTATTTACCTGCTGTAATTGCCTAGAACAAATTTGCCACATATATTCTGCTAAGAAGCCTGAACTTGTTTCACAGTGCTAAAGTGTTTCACCATACTAAAACATTGCGGTTCTGTGTCTAAAAATACTAGGGAATTCTGAAAGCTTTGCTGAAACCCTAGATAAACAAACAGGCTGAAAACATGGTATTACCCTATGGAATGGCCAAATCCAAGAAGTATAGTAGATCAAGGCAGGGGGGGAAAGGCCTTTTGAAACACCTAATAAACCAAAACCTGTTTTGGGCAATTCATACAAATCGCATGTGGGTTCAGGCTGCACTGGTCATTACCAACTGTGCTCTATTTCAGATTGTTTACTTTACCATAGTGATTGCCCCTATGAAAAAAAAACCACCAATAAACAAGAATTCAGAAGAAATAACAAACGAATGGAGTTTAAGCAAATCACACACAAGTTTTTATATATTAATTCAGACTGGAAAAGATGTAGAATAAAGAGTCATGAACTTGAGACTGTGCCAGGACCTTCCCCACAAAGACTTCGGCTCTGACAAAGATCTAATCCTTGTCCTTGGACGACTTCAAGTGTGGATTGATTTTCAAAGCTGCCTAATTGCTTTTAGTGCCTATCTCCCATCGATTTTCAGTAAGCATTAGCAATTTGTGCATTCAAGTCTCAGTTTTAGCTTACTTCAGAGAGGAGTAATATCCGTTTCAGAGGAGATGCACAGCATCTCAAAAGAATAGTGCCAATCAAAACATTACCCCCACATTTGTGGCTGTGTAAGTGAATTTGAGACAGCGGCTTCTAAGACTGATCCTATCTCGTAGGTTCACCTACAATAACTAGGCAAGGTTTCTTATTTTAGAGAAAGGTACACTATGAAAATAAGGGAAGAGAAAGCAGCCTAATTCAATAGAATTGGAAAATTAAGCAATGTACTTGATTATGATATGTTTTAGCTGCAGGGCAAAGTCAAAATCCCAACTGAATTATGACAAACTGAGCCAAACTTGATGAGCGAGTGCGTCATTTGCTTAGCAGTTGCAGGACGGCTCAGTTATGCAACAAAATACGGTCATTAAACTTAAAAGGTTTTCTTCTCATCCCTAAAATGCTTATTCAGCAAAGGGAACTGCGTATACGGTACTCATTGAAACAATTTTCAGGTTTGGTAAATTACCCATAAACAAACAAACAAACAAGTTAAATTTCATATCCCCATTGAGAGATGAGTTAAAAAACCAAACCAAAACCAGACTAAACCATTTATCTACCAATAGAGAAAGCCACTTATTCTAACTAAACCAAGACACTTGGCCGGGTTCCCAACGAACGTAAGTAAAATCGCTCTTTCCATGCATATCGCCAACATTAAGGCCAGCTTATCGGGAACCTTAAGCTCGACAAACAACCCTGGATCAAGTGAGCTGTCGGGGCATGTCACATCTACGCTCCCCCCAGAAAAGCCAATTAGGGCCTTTCTGTTCCCGAAACCAACCCCCAAAACCCCACCCACCCCACTGCTGTTATTCAGACTCTAATAAATACCCATTGTTGTTAATATTGTGATACTGNCAGCTGGCAGAGGGGCGGACGCCCTTTAAAATAATGGTATTTAAGGCCCGCAGGCGCAGAGCCCGCTTTAAGCAGCCCTCGTTCCCCCTCTCTCTCGGCGTTCAGTGCCTGCGCCCCGAATAACCCATAAAAGTAACTTCTTTTAGCGGGTGGGACGCTGAGGCCGGCGCCCTCCCTCTCCCCTGGGGCGGCTGGGGGGGCAGAGGCACCCTGTCAGCCCCGGGACACTCCCCGGCTCCCGCCCTCCGCCTGGGCCGCGGCCAGGCACGACCCGCCGCCGAGGGCTCCGGCG
>VZTV01051774.1:0-17126 GCA_013400875.1 Anhinga rufa
TTTTTTTTTTTTCTCCCCATTTTATATTTTTTAACGGAAGTGGCATCTGCGAGGTGCTGGCTGTAACCGATACGCCCAGGAGTTGCGCAGTTCATTACCAGCAGCCCGCTGTCGGCATGCCATTTTTGGCCGCTCCAGCTGTTGTTATGGAGAGGGCATGCATCGGTTCAGCTGACAGCTGCAGGCTCGCCGAGAAAATGAAAGTTGTTTTTTCCTGTTCAGCAGTTGTCTTCTCCTTCCCAGCACACCCCGATGGGGTTTTCTAGTAATCAGCTAAGGTTAGAAATCATGAAAGAACCGCACAAATGTCTTCTTGATACGGGCCAGGTCCTGTGTCTCCTCCTGTCCATGTTCCGAGTGGCGCATCCCCAAAGGTGGTTGCGTACGAGCCTGAGGTACCTGGTTGGGAAGCGCTCGGGACCCTGAGAAGGTACGAGCTGCTCTGGGTTGTAGCAATTCACATCAGGAGTGTCATGAGAGGGGAAGAAGGTCCTCCAGGTCCAGTGTTTGAAATATTTCCGCCAAAACCAGCTCTGAGCAGCAAGAATTAAGGAATAGGCGCTGCTTCCCTGGAAAACCATTAGAGACAGGCTTCACCGGACAGCCCCAGCCTTTCTTCCTGTCGATGCTGAAGCACCCAACTGGCGTGTGGGAGGGATGGTGGTAAGCCGACAGGACCATGGCCATGCCATCGGTTGCCCACACACCCTTCGTTCCCCTACCCCCATCCCTGGGAAATGCCCTCCGGGTGTGTAGGACCAGGCAAGGCTCTCACCCACTGTCAAATCTGAGAAATACAAAGGACAACTGGCACAGGTATGGGCTCGTCGCCCGCCTGCGTGAGCCAGCTCTCGCTGAAGGGAAGGAAAGGCTTTGTCAGGCCTTGAGCAACATGTGTGTGCTATTAAAGGCATGTTAATGAAGATAAATCTTTAGGTATGTACTGAAGCCTTCCCTGCACAATATAACAGCAACAGCAGCCATAGCCTGACAACCCTTCTGCTTGCACGGCCGTAATGTAACCAGATCTTATAATCTGGCTGGCAGGGATGCTGTTACCCCTCATGGCTGGGCATCAGAGGCGTCAGGATCCCAACCCAGAGCCCTGTGCAGGAGCAAGGGGGGGACAGCCTCCTGCATCCCAGCGGCCCCCCTGCATTGCAATTGCAGCTCTGCCCTCGGTGCAGGCACCCGTGGGTGCCACCCTGGTTACACAACCCCAAGCCTTGATGGTAGGTCTTTCGCCTTTGAAGGAGGGCCTGATTTCTCATTAAACGCCTCGTGGAGGTAGAAGTGCTCTTTCCATTGCGTTCCTGCCCACGCTCCTCCTGTGAGATCCCACACATGTGGCAATCAAAGCCAGGAAGCCAGCCTGACTTTCAGAGCATTTCTCACCGCTTTCTCGCCCGTCGGGGAACGCGGCAGGGGGAGAGCACCAGGGGATTTACAGCTCTCTGCGCCCTCCTCTGCAGTGCCCTGAGGTGTCCAGGGGCTTGCACCTACAGCGGGAATGGCAGATTGAGTGGTACCACTTACCACATACTGTTTTTGAATCTGCAACATGGATGAGGGAAGAATATTTCTCCTTAGCAGAGTATCATAAGGCAAAAATCAAGAATATTTGTTTATCTTTCTAATAAAGGTATCGTGGGAAGGATGATTTCCTACACGCTAAAATACAGACTGTATCACACCGAGAAAATTGAAGGAAATATTGCTCATCTATTCCTCTTTAACCGTCAAGGCATTTTCAAGCATCCTTCTTTTATTAAATGCCACATGAGACCTTTTTTTAATACTACATGAAAGAAAGGTACTTTATTAGGTAAATATAATGAAATAACCATGTGTTGTTTCTCACTTCATGGCAAATGTTTCTACTTCCTGACGGTATTGATTCCAGATCGAAAAACTGCTGCTTTATCCCAGTACCACTTACCTTTCACACAATCTGTTAAACTCAGCCTAAGAACTGTGTGAAATTTCCTTTTCCATCAAGTTTCCTTGACTTTTTTTTTTAGTACAATACTTGCGGAGTCAAAAGATATCGCTCAAACTCAAAGATTCATTCCAGTGCAATGTATTTTCTCTTCATATTTCCTTTTTCTGTGTCCTACCATTTGCACACCCGTGAAAAGTGAATTTCCAGCTTAAATTGTGGAAAACAAGTGACAAAGTACATTTGGTGGCAACTTGATTCAAAATTTGCAAGGTGCTGGTACTAGCCATGCATCACCCAACAGCAAAAGATGGAAACCATAAAACCCTTAGGTGTGGAGTGCTTGCAAAGGGTTCTTCTCACAGGCTGAAATACTAAGAAGCTGTGGCTTGATGGATACCCTGGACCAGCAGGAGAGATGAGATTTCCTCTATAGAGACTGTTTGAATTCATTACCTGAAATTACCACATCCATGCCACGTTTAATGAACTACATTNAATCTCAGTACGTCATGATGATTTCTGATAAAGAAAAGCTGCCAAAAGCTGTTTTGTTTTTGTTTTTTTTTAGACACTCTGACCACGGAAGCAATAATTTTGGATGGCTCTGCACACTCACATGCTCCAAAGTCATTGGGAAAACCAGGCTGTGCCCAATAGCTCCAAACCTTCCAATTCCAGAGTACAAGCCAGACGAGCTTGGACGTGGGAGGTTTCTTTGGTGCTGCAACACCTGCATACAGTGGAGAAGTGATGGACTAAGGGAAGGACTTGTCCTTTTCTCCTTTTCTCACTCCTCTGGTGCGCAGTGATGCTTTGCAGAGCCAGGGCAGGTGCAGGTATCTTCCCAGCACAGTAAGAGCTAATCACAGCCTTCTGCTGCGACCTGAAACCTCAAACCTCTCATCTGCCTGCTCTGGTATTGTGTGGGAAGACCCAGAGCCAACTCCAGGTGAAGTCGATGATGACTTAGGATACAAAAAGAGGTGGAAAAACAGCTGCTGCCCCTCTCTGTCCTGGACAGCACAACTCCAGGCTGCATGGCTGGCTCCTGCAGCTGAAGGCAAGGTCGAGGTATGGAAGGAGGTGGCTGCTCTGGCTGACAAGGGGACAAAGCAGCCCCAAAGCATCTGCCGCCTCCCTCACCTCTCCCCGTTCCCATCTGGCCAGGAGCAGCAAGCTCATCTGTGTAGATCGCTCCCCCCAGTTGGCCACCTACCGCAGCACTTGTGGATCTCCTTCCTGACCTTCAAGATTAGTTGGCAAACTCCAAGCACGGAAGGAAGATGGAAGAGCTGAGTCAGCCTGAGAAAGGCTGGAGGACCCTGGGATTACTGCATGGAATATCTCTCATACCTCGCATGCCCTTACGGTTTTTTCTCCAGCTCTTTGTTTTGCTGCCAGGCACGAGGAGACCAGCCACCCCTGCCTCGGCGGGGAGTGGGTCTCCATCACGTCTAGTCTGGGTGACCCAGTCATGTAGGACACCCCATAGCCTTTCTTGGCAATTACTGCTCACATGTGCAACCAAACATGCTCTGATCCAAACCCAGTGCTGCATGACATAATCCCCTATCACTTACCGCTTATTTCCTTCTTTTTGTCCCTTCTAGCCTCATTCAGACACAAATTCTTCGCCTCCTACATCAAATGCGTTGCGACCCACTTCCTCCAGACACTGACTGGGGAAAACTTGGCACCAGGAGCCCACTGCATGCAAGGTGATTTTTTTGGTTGTTGTTTTAAGCTGTTGATTTATTTAAGGCTCCACATCTTCCCAGCATCACCAAACATCTGATGATTTTATTTCGATTGCCTGGTTATTCATGGCCAGCCTGCTTTTCCACTCACCCAAGCCTCTTTCAGTTATGAAAAAAAAATGAAATGGGGGATGTTTATTTTATCTCTTTTCCCCGGAGAAGGAGTTTAATAATTTAGCAGCAGATATGAAACTGCTCCATGAGGAGTAATTTGTTTTAGGGGGGAAAAAATGAGATGATTTTTTTTTCTCTCTCTCCCAGATCCCCATATATAAAGGTATGGTTTGCTTTGGATCATATTCACTCTCTGAAGACTTGGTTTTGCTATTAAAATCTTTATTTCACTACAGATTATTCTACCATTCCTTTGTCTCTCTGCTATTAGTCTGCTTTTGGTATGCAGCTGTCACCATGGCTTTTAGTAACCTTCTTTCTATTGGTTCCCAGAAAAGGTTTATATCCCCTTAGAACAAGCCAATAAAGGATTTCAGGTGCCTTTTAACCTGCCAAATGCAGCTCATCAAGAGACGCATGGAAAGGAAGGGCAGGAAGCAACAGACTTTTTGTCACAACTTATTTACTAACCCTGTATTTTGACTTTATTGCTTGCTTGCTTCTTGCTTCAAGAACTTTTTTCCCCTGTATGAAACAGCACCTTTATGCTTGTAGTGACCACCACGGGGATGGACAAGTCCAGTGTCACCAGGCGAAGTGCCTCCCCGTGCGCGCTGCCCACGCGCAGCCAGAGAACGAGCCCTGCGGTCCCTTCCACGGCGCCTGCCAGAGCGGGGCTCGATAAACTGCATTTCTAGACTGGGGACTGTCAATGGCCTTTATACATATTTCCCAGAAATTTTAGAGGTTTAATGGCCTCTGAAATCACCAAGATCTTCCAAAGATCTATTCTCAGAAGACCTGTAAGAGCTCGGTATCTTGCCAGCCTTGGCGTCTCTGTCAAAGGGGGCTGAAGTTGACTGAATTATTGCAGGAGAGGCAGACAGACGGGCGCATTCACGGCAGCCACACAGGGCTCCTTTCACCAACCAGGTTAAAAAGAAAAAAAATAAATGCAAACCCTGCAAGTCCCTGCTCCGCTTTTCGCCAGGATCCTGAGCCCAGCACCGATACATGTGTCCCCCTTATTCCCAAACATGGGACCCCCCTCCCCGAGGACACCCCACCGCCACAGATCCCCATGAGCTGCTCGCATCTTCCTGATGGGAAAAGCGGGATTAAATAAATAGCAGGTTCTGTAACTGCTAACTCCTAAGCAGTATCACTTTTGGCAAAGCTGTTTCGCATTCTGACCAAATGGAAATTCTTCTTTATAGCAGAGGGTCGGATTTTTTTTTTAATTTGCTCTTTTTTTTTAATAGTTCTTGCGGGTTCCCCCCCTCCGTCATTTTTAATGTGCAGCACATAATAATATGAAGCTAAGGACACTGTTCTGATAATTCCTTGAGCAGCCCTAGCAAAACACTATCCAGATGTGTTGCTGTTTTTCTGCAGGGGGAATGCATTGTGCATGTCGAGGAAAAAAAAAAAAAAGGGCAATTTTCCCCTCCACTTGGCCTTCAGTTTTAAATGAAGTGAGGTAGGCCACCATTTTGGGGCCAGAAGATGAAAACCAGCACACCCAAACCTTCTAATAACCTAATGAGGAAGGATCCAGAAGAGTTCATTTGAGGAAGAAAAAGCGGGAGAGAGAAAGAGAAGGGGGGGAAAAAAAAATATCCAGGCTTAGGAATCAGGAGCAGAAATACGAGCCTTGTTCCTTGTAAGCTTGGATAATCTAAGTCAAAAACCACATGAATCAATTCAAGCTGAGTCCAGACTGCTGTTCTGTACACATATGTACACACACACACTCACACACACAGCATTTGCTCTCTTTTATAACATTTTAGTGGCTGCTGCTTTGTTGGGAACTGTTGGGAAACAGATTTGCTCTGTTCCCACTCACAAGGAGGGCTGAAAATGTTTTGATTTTATAATAATTGGACTTTCACACCCTGAGTGTTTTCAAAGCACTGCTCGAGCATTATCTAATAATCCTCAAGGCAGCTCAGTGAGGTAGGTAAAAGTCAGCATCATTATCCTCATTTTACAAACAGGGGTGAAACCACGACAGGGGTGATATATGCCTTGCCCAAGGCCACACAACACGTCGATGGCAGAGATGGGATTAGTGCTAAGGAGCTGCTGGCTCACGGCCCGGGATCGGGGCTCCGTCCACTGGCCCAGGCTTCCCCCAGGATGGAAATGCATTTGTGCGTGAGTGGAAGAGGGGAGAAAGGGAGGGGAGGGCAAGATGTGCAGGAAATGTGCACTGTAACGAGTAGCGCAGGGGTATTTTTCGCCCCAAAAGGGTGGGCCCAGAGACCTCAGTGGTCTTTCAGATGTCCTGTCTTGTGGGCAGAGCTGATGCTGATGCTCGGCTGGGGGGAACGAGTTTTTCCAAGGCAGAGGTTGGTTGCTTGGTTCCTTTCTGACCGACCTCCTTCAGACAAAAATGAGTTGAACTCAGAAAGGGAGTGAGCAGCAGGTCTCCGCTAACGGGGCTCCTCCGGACAGAGATGGATGAGGGAGCGCTGACCCCGGCGGCTCTGCTGGCAGGGGAGCAGTGACAAGCAGCTGGCAGTTGCAACTACCTCCCCTGAAACAGCTGGATCTGAGGGAGGACATCTGGACACAGTCTGGGTGGTTTGCGAGAAACAATGTCCACTGAGTCACCAAAGAGAGTGAACCTGGGTCTTCGGGATGCAGAACACGAGACGCCCTGCGTTCATTACGGGGACAGGGCTGCAGGGCGGCTGCGGAGATGGACCGGGCCTCCCACGGCACAGAGGTGG
The DNA here is from genome assembly GCA_013400875.1 of Anhinga rufa. NCBI lineage: Eukaryota > Metazoa > Chordata > Aves > Suliformes > Anhingidae > Anhinga > Anhinga rufa. Next base: position 6,552 of record VZTV01051774.1, read on the forward strand.
GAGGGATAACTGCGTTAGCGGGTCACGCACTCCGAACCCTGCCCCGGTGTCCAGGGACCGTGGCGGATCCAAGCTGCATGTGAATCACCAAAATCCTGTAAATGCAAAGGCACGCGCAGATGCTCCACAGCCTACGAGCGCGCCAGGGCCAAAGAGCCAAACAGCCATGTAACAGGTGGAGGAAAACTATCACATCTCTCCAAATCTTCCCCGCGGCTGCCAGTCCTGGCTTGGCTACGCCACTGGAGGCTTCTGAAGCTCCGAGAGGGCTTTTTTTTTCCCATGCAGAGGTAGGTCTGCCAAACCCGCATCCCACTGCCAGCCACGGCTGCGCCTGGAGCTTTGCAGGTGATGGGACCCTCCAGCAAAGCACCTGAGGACCCCGATTTCAGGAGTTTTCCAGCCCCTCTTGCTGTCTTTCAGCAGCAGGTGAAGCTCCAAGCAAGGAAGCACGGCCGCCTGTCTAGTTTCTTGATCGCAGTTGCTTATTGAACACCTCTTCCAAGCAGCGCTGCATTTAGCCAATACACAAGCACTTCTGTTGAGCTTTCCCTACTCCAGAGCTGCGGCCTGACTTCCCAGAGCGATATCACAGCGCGGTGTTCGCGAAAAATCTCCTGTAACATCGGACACCAGAAAATCCAATTAGTGACCGCCTCTGCAGATGCTTCATCGGGAAGGTAAAATTAAGCCAGAGCTTGCACCTTCTTAGACATCAAAGCCTCAGAAGAGCAAGAAATCAGCATAGGAAACCAAGTTTTACTAGTTCTGGTGCCCAGGGTTGTTTCTTACCAAGATCATAGAAAATACCCTTGGGGTGCCCTTCTCCACACTAGGAAGAACCCTGGTTACAGGATTAAGTCCAGCTCTGTTTCCTTCAAAATTTTACTGTCTCGAAAGCAGTTACGTGGTTTGCATTGAATCGCTGCGTTGGCTCTGTGAGAAACCAAACGTTCCCTGTTTTCAGGCGCCTTTTGCCTTCGATCCCCGGGGACAGCGTGTGGGTGACTAACGTTTTGCCAGCCAGGTTCCGGACCCAAGGGCCACATCTGTATTTCTGAAGTCAGCCACAGGACCGTAATGCCAGATCCAGCACCTTCTCCAAAACTGCCATCAGAGCCCACCCTTGGGGCAGGTATTTATTAACCGCAAGTGCTCGTAAAGGCTGCGCTCGCTGGGTACCCACCATGCGAGGGGTCCGGACCTGAGGCCACTGCACCATGCAGCTCCTGAGAGTTGGAGTCCCTTCTCCTGACTTCAGCTGGAAGTTCATCTCAGTTCATAACAGTTGTGTTTTACCTTTGTTCTGCTTCCCTACGCATAAGGCTGTGGCCTAGAGGGAGAAACGCTGCTTGAATGTGCAGGAAACCTGGGCTAGATTCCCGTTCTCTTGCTCCTTCAACTACTTTAAAAGAAAAAGGAGTGGGGTTTTCCAGCCACATGCGTGTCACATTCATGCATCTTGTTAATGCAGCATCGCGGGGAACTTGCTCTCCAAGCCTCATTACCTTTTGTCTCCAGTTCCAGGAACGGAGCGGACGGTTGCCAGACCGTGGTATGCAACGCTTACCCCTTGAAAAATCTTTAAAGAATTTAAACTTTGCACAGACGTTTTAAGCAACCCCAGCTGCCAATTCCACATGAGACAATCTTCAGATAAATGGATGTTTGTAATCATCCTGGCGCTGGCGAAGGAAAGAACTGCCATTCAGGTAAGCAGCTTATTAAATGTACAGGTGTGCCCTGGGTGATTGCACTGGAGGGCTCACCCATGCCTGTCCACACTTTCTTACAGTGCCACTTTCACTGTGCTCAACACTGCAATTAGCTTGATTTATATTAAACATTGTTACCGCTCCCTTTCCCTCTGTTCCCGTCTTTGGGAAGCCTGAAGAGTTTTGACAGGAGTAAACCATAACTAATAGGAGCAGAAAATGGTCCAGCGACTGGGGATCTGGGCTCTGCTCCTCGTGATGCCACAGACTTTGTCAGGGGGAGCAGATAGCCTAAAAAATGAACAAAAAAAATGCTTTGGCTTGAGAAACACAACAGCAGATGTCTGTGGGTGCTCCCGGCTCCGGCAGAGAGGAGGGAGTGACCCTCTCCCGTCGCCCTCCTGGCAGCAGAGCACTTGGAGCAAGGCTTCAAGCAGGTAGAAATCACCTGGTGCGGGGATTTCATGGCAAGCCCATCTCTCAGGTGAAAAGTTTGCTGTGTGGGGTGAATCTTTCTGAAGTGGGATTTGCTGCTGGGCAGAGGGCCAGCCCCGAACTGCCAGAGCCCTCGGGGCTCGCTTAACCCCCGCCTGGCACCCTGGGTGCCAAGCCGCTCGCCTTTGATACGGCCTCGCACCCCTCAAACAGCGCACAGGGGCATCAAACGAACGCCCCCGAGCCTGCAGCGCCCAGCCTTGCCAGCCTCTGCCCGTGCTGCCGGCACCGGAGCCCACATAGCACGCTCCTTCATCCTCGCTGGGCAAGCGTTTTTCCAAGAGCCATGGGCGGATTTTGGGGCAGAGCATCACCCTGCCCTTGCCAAGCGTCCTGCAAGGTCCGCTCGCTGCTGCTGGTGCGGCGGGTGCTGCTGCCAGCAGGCTGATTTGGTAGGATATTGGCAGGAACCGAGAGCACCAGGGGTAGCCAAACACAGTGAATCCAGTTAAAGGAGTTTAAGGAGAGGCTGGTGGGAAAGGGGCTGCCACTGTCACCCAGCTGCAGCCATGACCTCACTTAACCGCACTTGGCCTCCTCTGAGCTGACATCTCATGGCACCTCTCCCATGCGCGCTTGTGCTCAGCTAAACCGGCTAAGCGATAATGCAAATTTACTGCAGGCAGACGAGCAAGAGATGAGAAAAATATCTTGAGTGTTCACGATAGAGCAGGATGGAGGGGGATGCAGAAGTCACTCCTCTTGTGTTGGGACCTTGCGCTAGCCATGGGCAAGCTCCGGAGGGTGGCATTGACCTCGGCGGACAGGACAGCTAGCCTCCAAGGCTTGGGTCGCTCTTCTCGCCCTAATCCACACTGGATCAGCTGATTTCATTTCTAATTTCCTCACACATGTGCTCAAGCACAGCTGTGGAACATGAGCCGAGTCTGCAGAGGAAATCCTGAGATTTACACAGGCCCCAGTGGATTATAAAAACCTGGAAACCGGACAGATAACACTCATGTAGCAGACTCGGAACATGCTGAGGAGAAAAAAAAAATCACAATAGATTAAAACCTGTGTTCTCTGCAAAATGTAAAAGTGTCTTTTCCAACACTTTGAACTACTGTGTTAAAACTTTGTAGGTAGCTATCGTTTCAAAGGTGTAATCTTCAGGAGGATTTTTTTTTTTTTAATGGATTTGGTAAAATCGCAATAAAAGACTTCTTAAAAGGGCTTGACCTGGAGGGCTGCAAGCTTTTTGCCTGGCGAAGTTCATTTCTAAACCATGCGCAGCTTCCAGAGCTTCTGAGAACTTCCAAAAATCTGAACTGGCTGATGATGTTAAATGCACAAGGTAGTGGGAGTAAGAAGTAAACATTTCTTGTTGGGAGATGTTACATTTTCCATCCCAGTGGAACCAATTGGACGCTGTGTGGGTTTCTGACAGGGGACACATAAATCTCTTTTCCCAGCTTCTCCCTGCCTACAGAAAGCACAGACTTTGTATCTGAGGGTTTGGCTTTACCGCAGCCTGGGAGATGACCCAGCTAGAAGAGATTTCATTCATAGGCTGGACGCTCAGCTGATTTCACAGCATGAATTCACTGCGGTGGCTGTATCATCTACAGCATTACCTGTATCTTGTGGTTTTGTAGCCCATTGCTTATAGGAATGCTTTTCTTCCCAACTGCAAAGCAATAATGGCCACAGCCACTGTTTTCTTTATGAAATGTCTTTGTCCTGGTTCATGGTTTCATCCTCTGTGCCCATTGCCCCCGTTTCTCTGTGTTTGCTCTTAGACCTTTTAAATAAGATAACAATTGATCTGGAAGGGGTGGCCACTACCCTGGAGAAACGTTTTCATATTCCCCATATCAGTAGCGTATGAAGGACTTTTCCCACGTACTTTCTGGTTGGCTGCTGGCTCAGAGCTGCCATTTTTGTGCTCGTTGAGGTCTCCAGCTGCATCAGTGGGATCAAAAACAGGCACAAGGTCAGACTGGTTTTTTTTTAAGCTGTCAAATGTGATTTATTGCTTTTCTCAGGATCAATGACTTAAGAATTTGGGTTGCCAAGCTGTGCTGGGTCATGTCCATCCAGGGCAGTTAACAGGGCCAGAACCTCTTATTTCGAGGCCCCTACTTCCCCCAGGACTTTGTGTAAATCTCAGTTCCATTTTATCTTGGGCATCAAAAGAATTTTGTGGAGGGGTCAGATAAAAGTTTGGGGGGTTTCCTCCTTCATTTCTATGAAGAACAAACCAAGATGGTTTGGGGTTTGTGAAAGCAAAACCAGGTTGACTTGTATCTCAGATGTATTTTATCTCAGTCACCAATCTTTCATTTGAATTTGGGGTTTCCAAACCAAAACCCAGCTAAGACTTTGTAAAAACCAAACCTGAAATCCAGCCTCCTCCACACATTCCAGGCGGTTGCTGCGAAGAATTCTCCTCCAAGTTCATTTTAATCAAACTGTGACAAGAAGAAACCTCAGCTGACATCCACCTCCCCCCCCGAAGGAGCAAACCCCGTCCTGAGAGGGGCAGAAAGAAGAACAGAGAAAGGCAGACAAGACCTGACTTGGTGTCTGCACTACCAACGTGCTCCAAGCTGGAGCTATTTAAATGCAAAGCAAGAACTCCGGGCATCTCACGACCTTTAACATGGCTTGAGACACTGTGAAATGATGTTGCAAGTATCATATGACAAGACAGAAGAAACACTGCTGAGATTCGCCTGGACTGCAGAAGCTATTGGGGTAGTCAAGAGAATGGAGCGGTTTGAGCCTTGGTGCCTTACAGATGAGAGAGAAGGAGTGAAGGTGTAGTGTGTTGACTTCAAAGATGATTGTGGTAATGTTGTCCTCAAAAATGGAGCCACTTCTTCTATCACAGATGAGGTCACTATTTTAGGATGCAGAGACCTGGGGCGTGTAGGAGATGGGGCAGCACAGAATGCCCAGTTTTCAAAGGGTTGCAGCATTTGTATTTTGAGCCCTTCTCTTAACGTCCAGAAAGAATCAGGTCTTGGCAGATGGTCAGTGACAGAATGAAGGAAATCAGTCTCTGCAGGTCATTTTTTCCACCAGTAATGTGATCCCACACACACAAAAAAAGAAGTTTCTGTCCTCTCCCCCAGGAATCTGTGTCTCTCCTACTGGATCCAACTCTAAAAAAGTTCCTTCCCATGTAAAACATGGATTTCCTCAACTCTAAGTTGAAATCCTTTCTATCATCATTTCCAAGGTATCTGTTCTGCTCAGAGCGTCAGCTATCATTCCCAAGGGTTTTGTGACATAAACTGTGGCTTTTGACCGAGAATCAAAGCTTCCTGGGGCGAGCACTCTGTGTTTTCTTTTGCATTTTGCAGTTCTCCCACTTCAGTAAGTAATAAGCAGCCAAATGAAAAACTGCCCATTCTATGCAGCTAGAACACATTTGCACAAAGATTCTTGGGGTGGGGTGGGGGGTGTACCCTCTATAGCATTTATTTGGTGCATGTCTCACGCCAAATTGAATGGGAAAGTAGAATGAATCAGAATCTTTAGTGGTGCCTTTATTATTTAGTTCAGCCTTTCAAAATCATACTGTGAATAATCCAGAGAGCAGAGATCCTGCAGTGGTCTAGAGAGCAAAGTCAGTGCAAAGTCGGACACTTAAATGAGTCCGCAGGGAGGGCTATGCACACCATCCGTTTAATTGCTTCTTCAAGATTCAGGCTGGCATGCCCAGCTCTTGAGCTACTACTACTTGAGTACTACGACTAGCACATGTGTGCCCTCACGTGTACACCCACTGGTTCATGCCCACCCCAATATTTGCTCTGATCCGGGCACATCGCAGTTGACAACTCACTGCAGATAGGTCCACAGGACCTTTACGCAGGCAGAGACCCATAAACCCCAAATCCAGTGCACCCTTGCATGCACGCTCCCACGGTGAGCAAAGAGGACTATCCCCGGACAAGCAGAGCTGCCCTCTGCCCCACGAGTGCTGCAAGCACGCTCGCCGCACACTGACACGCGTGGCGCCAAACTGCATCCCACGCGCTGCACTTTCACATCTATCCGAGGAGGATCGTAATGCACTGTAACAACCCGCTGGAAAGCCAAAGGCCCAGACTTGGGGATTTTATTGGACCATTAACTTGGACAATGAAATTCTTCGGGGAGGATATTTCTCGAGACAGACAGTTTCGTCAAGTAGTTTTTTCCATCTGACCCTGAGCCCCAAAAGTAACGACAGCCTGAACACAGAAACGCTGTTTGCTGATTGGTACCACGATCCCGTGAAAGTCAACCATGAGTCTGGTGAATTTTCCTCTTTAATTAGGTGTGAAAAGTCAACGGAGCCGCGTGGCTCTCGCAGGGGAACCGTAGGGAGGCTGTTCCATGGACAACCCCTTTCCACCCTGCAGCGCGGCAGACCTCAGCCCAGTACAATCGCTCTTTGAAAGCTGGACCACAGTTACAGCCTCAGCTTTCCTTCCCCTGATGGCAAACCGGGGAGAGCCTGGAAATCCTGTAACCGCCGAGAGAGCCGAACAGTGCCTGGCTATATCCATTCCTCAATAGGTTTCTCTGCTGAGGGGTCTCAGCCACCAAAAATCACTTCTGGGCTGCTTTTACTTTGCATTTCAATGCCTCCTTGCTGTCTGAGAATTGGAAAGTGCTCTGTGTGCAGGGTGAATTTTGTCCTGCAATGCTTGTGATGCAGCTGGGAGGATCATGGTCATGTACTGTAACAGCACAGGAGGCTGAGGTGCTGGTTTATTTGTTATTTCAGGGTTTCCAAAGAGCTGAAATCCCATTTAAATGACAAAATGAGGGTGCCGTGGGCTGTGCTTCCCGAGGGAAGTGGCACGGCACTGTGCGCCATCACCTCCAGAGCTGAAGCCAGGTAACAGGATAAAATATTTTCCCTGGTGCTTATTGTACAGAATTACAGGTTGAAGTGACTTTGCCCATTGCGGTAAGGTGCGGCACGTTGCCTTTCCTTGGCATTTCCATTGTACCCCAGTATTTGCACTACTGAGTCTGAGGTGCGTGAGACCCTGCCCACCCAGCAGCAGAAGCCTTGGGACAGAGCTTTTCATCTCAAACAAGAGGATGAACTAAGGCAAAGGACGATTTAAGGCAAATCAAATTGATTTCACCCAAGTTGGTTTTGGCAAGTCAGTGGCGGAGCCAGGGAGGGATCTGGCTCCTTCACTCACCGACCAGCTCCCCGGCACCAGCTCAGGTTTTTAGGCGTTCACTATTTCCTTATAAATTGCAGCCCTGCAACAGCTTCAGGTTGTGCAGTACCGCTGGCAAGACTAAGGTGAAGTAAAAACTCCTGAGCAGGAGGAAGGGGAATGGGAGAAGGAGCAATTCCACTTACCAGCAAGAGGAGGGGTGAGGCAGAGAGGGATAACTGGCCACCCCCGGCCGATGCGCTGCAAAGGGAAAGGCTCTTGCCCAGTCCTGGACGGGTGAAAGGAACAGAGAGGTTTTTATCACACAAAACCCCCTGTCTTGCTCTGTGCGTTTGTGCAGCACCCAGTGTAACAGCTTTCTAGCCAGAACGCTAATTAGCTGTGACCGTATAAGAAGAGAGAGTGGGCAAGGAGAGAAATTAGGTCCCTAACACCAGACAGTTTAAGCCCATGCAAGGCTTAACCACCAGTTGGAGATCTGCTGACTGTCTTTGGCAGTTATCTTCAGGAAAAACCCTCAAATCTTACGAGGTTTCAGGTCTTAAACTGCATAAGTCTTCATGAGGAGTCATCCTTGCCCTGTCAAGTGGCCTGTTAGGCAGGCAGTTATATCAGCGGTATTAAAATGCTGTCGAGGTATCACAATTTTTTCTTAAAAACATACAATTTATTATTAAGATCAGGTACCCTCACCTCCACACACGGCAGTATGTGATTGCGGGAGTTCGCCTTCCACATTCATCTGATGTTTTGGTTCAAGTTTTAAGTGGCTTCCGCTGCACCAGTGGGGAGAAAGGGCAGGCCAGAAGCAAAACGTGAGCAACCTCATAAATCTACAGAAAACTGAAACTCGGGAGGATTTTGCATGGCTGAATGCAAAACACACAATGCAGTGTGTGCAGTAACCGAAACACGGCATTACAATTAGACAAGGAGGATATCTGGTAGTGCCTTCGAAGCCGGGTCTGAGAGCCTGTCTGCGTGGCACGGTTTCGGTGGCGTGCAGCCACGCTCAGTTTTGCTGTAACCCAGCTAACCTGAGGACAGAAATAAGGACAGCCGCTTTACTCAGGCATCTGCCTGACTCTGCTTACCTTACTATCGCAGCTGCTGCTGCTGGAGCAAACACAGTTATTACCCCTATCATTAACAGCGGCAGTGCACTAATTCCTATGCAAACATACCTTATACAACATAAGCCAATGCTGCCCCAAGAATACGCAGTATAAAGACCTGACGGACAAAGCAAGGAGAAGCAAGTTTCTGCAGAAGAATAATGCTGGATGTGTCCCTCTATCAAGCCATAATTATTTTGTAAAGTGTGGTGAGATCTCAGAGCAGGTTGCTCAGATTGTGGGATAGGACTGGTGTGGTTCCCACCAGCCTGCACCATCCGCAGCGCATGTTCAGGTCAGGCGGCTGGAGAGGAGGTTGCAGAAAATTAACAAAAAGCCATTACCACATATACACCACAGATAAAAGCGTCCGCATCGCTGCCAGAGTTTGCAGTTTTCCAAGGAACTGCCGCAACAGAGTCTGGTCACCAAACCAAGTGTTTGCAAAGTCTTCCAGAAATCTTCCACCAACCACACGGTAGGCTTCCTGCCAGGAGATGCAGCGCCTTTTGCTATCTGTAGACTATTTAGATGTCTAGTTTGATGCAATCTGGTGCATGAGGGGACCCATCCGGCCAACAGAGAGGGAGATGAGACTGAAGCCTCGGTCACATTCCTGACATAACCTGACTTAGATGGTGTGAGCATTCCCTGCGGCTACCAGCACCTGCCCTGGCAGCTGAGTGAAGAGCCACCAGAGAAATATCTGGTGAACGGATGCTAAAAAACAGATCAGAAACTGTTTGTGAGGCATGCCCAAAGAAAGCAGATACAGCAGCCTCCCAACCGTGGTGCGCTGCCATCTGGGAGAGGACGGTGATGGGGAGGCGCGAGCACATCTGTAACCTCGGCCCCAGCTAGGACCACCCCAGGGGATGTGGGAGCAGTTGCTCTTGGCTCTCATTTTTCCGTGCAGGAAATCGCAGACAGAAATATGATGCATCCACCATACGGCGAGTCCGGTGCGTCCTGGACAAATGCTCTCTGCGGCTGGGTGTGCGGGGTGGAGCTCGGCCCCGGTAGCCCCTCTCCCCTCTCCAACCTCCAGTGAAGCAGCCCCACGATCAAACCACGGCAGTTCACCAACACAATGAACTCAAACATTCCTCTTCCGGAGAGGATGTGGTCAGTCACCACACACATCTTCTGGGGCCCGACCACAGATCCAAACAGTCTGGTCACACATCACATGTAATCTTAACAGCAAACTTTCTGACATGCAGTTCAGACCTACCCCTGTCCTTGTGGGATATTTCCCTTATATCTCCATGATAATAAAGAGTGAGACTTGTTCAAAATATTAGTATCTGGGGAGAGAGAAAAAACGCTTCAGCAGACTATGACTCACACAAGAATTCCCTGAACCTGAGATGTGGGTAAGTCGTTAGGAAGAATGAACTCATCCCAGCTCAGAGGTGAGGAGTCAGGATCTCTTCCCAAGCTGAAGCTCCCAAAGTCTTCCCCAACAAGGCCCTTAGCAGGGAATCCATGCTGGCATCACACAGCAGATCCCACCCCACGCAAGGCTCTGCGGCTGGGAGATGCTCTCAGAGACCGTGGTGGAGCCCCAGGCTTAGAGCAGGGACCATCTTTAAGATGTAGCCTGTGGAACACATCTCATAGCAAAGGATCAGATCTAAGGCCACCATTTTGTGCTCCATGGCAGGGCATCAGCTTGGACATGATGTGACGACACCTGGAGTTGACAGTTCCTCTCCCACCAGCAGCACCTTGGGGACTCTGAGCTCCTAACTTCTCCTGTGTCCTCCCTCGTGTGCTGGCCCAAACGCTCGTGCAGGTTCTGCAGCACCCACAGCACATGCCAGCACCATCTCTAGATAAAGAGGGCGATGTTTTATACAGCAATACTTCCCTGAATATTATTGTCCAACTTGTGACACGTATGACTGCATGAGTCTGTATAAGAAGAGCAGACTGACATTCTTCCAGGCAGATTTTTTTTTTTTTTTAAAGAAAATAATGCTTATGACTAACTTTTCTCTTTTTCACTTCCATTAAAAACTCAGGATGTTTTTATAAAAATTAAAATTCCCCTTTTTTTTTTTACTGAAAACTTTTATATGGAGCAAAAAGTAATTTTAAAAAAAAATC
>VZTV01051776.1:4579-41761 GCA_013400875.1 Anhinga rufa
GCAGGGCTGCTCTCAAATAATACTGTTTACTCCAGCTGCTTATGCAAAGAAGTGTATTTACTATTTGTGGCTCAGTAATTTCAGTTCACATTGGCTCAAGGATAATACAGTACACTGAAGTATTTTATAACCCCTATGACAGGTTTTAACTGTGCAAAGTGTATGTGCATTAGTAACTATAGATACATAGGTACATGTACATAGATACATAGACACATACAGAAAACACTGAAAATAATTTTTCTGATTATGAAACATAGTAGCTTCCAGGATTCTATGAATCACTAGATTTCTTCATGCCTCTTAACAGACTAAAGTCCCAATACATGCCAAGGAAAAAAGATGTAACTGAAAAAAACCAAATATGAGCCATCAATAGAAACCATTATATGTGATACGTAATGTTCACTTCTTTTGTCTAAGAAGTGAAAAACTATATTCACTTGGGCACAGGGAGGGGGACAAAATGGATGAACATGTCTTGTGTTTAGGCCTATCTCCATTTATCTATTACTGTGTCTCATAATTCCCTCGACTGAAGCTGTCCTTGTCCAGACGTCCTGGAAGGAACGGAAAGAGCAGCTGAAAAAATTAAGGAGTGGAATGGTGGGGCAGTGAGGAAGAAATGCAAGGAGGGAGAGCACCACTTATTTTCTTCCCTTTTTTTAAATAAACACAGCTCCACATCACTTCTCAAAAATCTATCTTTTTAACTACAAAACAGAGCAACTACCTGGGTCCAAATCTCTTCAGAATATGCATTTTCTATTTTCTATTTAAAATCAAAAGAAAGCTGCAACAGAAGAACTCCCCGTACACACAGAAGGAACTGTATCCTCTCATTACAGACCTATCTTGCCCAGTTAATGGGTCTGTTATCTCATCTTTCAGAGTCAGGGCTATGACCCCGCCTGGGAACACTCTGCTGACACTGGTATCAGGATGTTTCCCTGCCTCGTACCAGAATGGCAGGGTCGCACAGACTAACGGCAGGCTCCACCACCAGCCACCCGCACCGCTTTGTCTGCATCTGCCTCCAGCTGCTCTGCCAGCCGCTTCTGGAGCCACTACCAAGCATGTCTCTGCCAGCCAACCAGGTTCTTCCACAACATAGTCTTCTCTACCACCTTATTTCCATGTTACTAAGAGGTGGCTAGACATCCAGGGGTTTGAAGAAACAATGTAATCCTGAAGGTTTTCCCCTTACTTCTCTCCATGCCCTCTTGTGTCCCCTGACACTGTTCATGTAGCCAAACTGTAAACAAGAACAGATTAAAAACCTCTTTCTCCTTCCTATGCCCTTTTTTCCATTTAGAAGTGAAACTGAATTCTTTGGGTAGATAAAATTAATAATTTCATTATGGATAATGTTACATTCCCCTCTCCGAAACTATCTCCCAGCCAAGGAAACTGTTATCAGAGTATTCAGACTAAGTACCTTCTGCTCTAACTCAACAGCAATACAGGAGAGTCAGGCTCTGTACCTTTTGCCAAAATACGACTCTGACTCACCACTGCAAAGGGGGGGGGGGGGAAGAAAAAAATCTAGTCTAAGCTTCCTCCTTCATCTCCCTTCCCTCTACCAAGTCATCTTCATACTTCACTTAAGTCTGCAGTGGTAAAACAGTTAATTGCATCATTTGGCTGTAAAAGTTCACTAGTTCTCCACCTTGTGATTTATTATGCCTGCTAATACTTGTATACACATGCTCATTTGCTTCAACTACTTCAAAGCAGTATATGTTGCTACAGAGATAGCTGACACACTAAGGCTGTTAGATCAAAAGGAATCTGTAACATTTAATAAAAATAAGCATTATTCTCCATGGTGTTAATTTATGCTAAAGTTTATTTTAACTCTTGAGCACCAGCCTCCGATACTTAAAGAGCTTCTGCTTTCCACACACTCAGCACCCAAAGCTCTTAGAAACTCTTTTAATTCCTTGCAATAAATTTGATTCCTGAAGGGGGACAGAGGTACTTTCAAGTAGTTGGAAGTGCTTTTATTTGCATGTTCTGTACATGACAATGGAGAGGTGCACTTCACTAGTCACCACATATTAGACAAAAAGAAAAAAAAATAAATCCTTTGTCCTCTTCTCCCCCCTCCCCCCCGCCCCCCCCAAAATAAATTTGGAAAGAATACGTCAATCTGCTGATAAAGTCAGAATTGGTATCATTCATTAGGTGACCTTAGACTAACACCCCAGAAAGCCTTCTATCCCTTTGATATCAGTTTCCAGTGCATTAATAATTGATATACTTAGAAAATGCACTAACATATACAGATTAGAAGTTGACACAGTTTCAAAATACTCACAGATAGAACTACAGCCAAGTCCAACTGCAGAAGTCAGACATAGCTGAAAAGCTTGCATAAACAGGAAAGTATCTGCACTCTAGCCTAAATGCATTAGGTGTGTGCCACAGGGAATCTGTATGTGAAAAAATAAGATTCCTCATAACAAAAGTTAAAGTACTTTATGAAAGCAGGCACTAGACTAAATATGCCACTGAAAGGGAGAAAAAGTCTCCTGGCTTCTCTGTTTTATTTAATACCTAAATCAGTAGGAAGACAAAAAAAAACCAACAAAACCATGACTGAAATATTTACTTCATCTATCTCAGGGAGGTGGGGTGGGGGGTAGTTCCATTCTCAGTCAATCTGTTGAACATCTCTTTAGAGGAGGAGAACTTGTCTATTGTATACATTTTTCTGAAGGACAGAATGCATTTCTTATATCAGCTACTCAATCAGGGCTTCTTCAGTAGTAAATGCTGGCTGAAAAACAAATCATAATCCCATGCCTAAGACATTCTTCCAGGATAATGCCTTAAATCTCAGTATACAAAACCAAGGCGAATAGAAGACATGCAATATTCCAACAGCACATGAGCACTTTTGACATAGCCTGGTTTTAGTTTTAAAACATTTCTCCAATTGAAAAGATTTACAGCTGAAAAAAACATAGGCTTATCAAAAAAGACCTCTCTGAATTTAAAAGGTATGAATTCCAAGCATGGAAATTTAACTCAAATAAAATATATTCTGAACTCTCCAACTGAAGAATTTTAAATGTAATAAACCTTTTCATATAGATTTTAGAAGTTTAAAATAATGAACACATTATACAAACTGACATATCTAGAGTATATCTAGTGATGCAAAGTGAAAAAAATTCCTTTTCCCCTTAGAGGTATACAAAGGAAACCCCAAATGTTCTTAGAACTAAACTCTGTGAAAGTTACAGGGAGAAGGAGGAAGGAAAACTGATGGTGTAGCAAAGAATACAGATGCTTTTTAGACTCGCCCTTCAGGTCTGACAATAATTTGCCCTGACATCTTGACAATGCTCGGTTTTCCAGTAGCATTCTACCCCCAGTCTGACAGAAGAAAAGGTCATAAATAATTCTATACATGCAGCACACACTCTTAGTGATACGCAGAAAACAGAAAAAGCAAACCGCTAGACTACCATACCTATGAGTTTTATCCAACACCTGATTTTTGCACAGACTTTAAGTAAAAATATTTTTCTCCTATTTAACAGAAAGGGTATTAAAGATATACTTGCCTTCAGACACCAATATTTGATTCAGAAAAAAGACATCTGAACCAGGGCGTTACCAGTTGTGTCGGTAGTTTACAGTGGCAAGTTTCTTTCACCAAATATTCTTCTGTTTTCTGGTATTTCCAAGCTGGGTGCAGTTTAGCTGAGGAGTAATTCCAGAGGCATGCTTGACAGTGGTTATGAATGAACACCAAGGCTCCCAGTGCCCAGCATGTACTTGGCTGCACCTCGCTGGTTGCTAATACTCCTGCTCAGCTCCTCCCACCCAAAGTAAATAGGCTTGCTCACTGCTCAGGTTTCAACAGTTTTCATCTCAGTCCTTAGGAAATTCTTAGTGCCACAGTTCAGGTTCAAGTAGGCCAGCTCTGCAGAGATTGTCAGGGAGAAAGACAACTTGCTCGAGAAGTTTCGCAGTAATCAGCCCTGCTGTGCCTTTCAAACCCAGTATTACACTTTCATAAAGCTATAACCCGCACAGAAAGGAGTATATGCAATTTACCCAAGCCACAAATACTGGGTGGAGTAGCCTTTCAGAAATGGCAAGTTTTAATAAACACAGAATGACTTGCAGAGCAGAATGTGCCAGTGTATGCATTACAGGAAGAAAGCAAGAGGTCAAGATAATAGATTCAGGAGACTGACCACAGACAGCAAAACTTAAAAACATTTCACAAGAAACACTGTCTGGTAACACAAGCTAAAACCAGGTTATTTAGGGGTCAAACTCCTTACTTGATTACTGTGACTAGAATATCACTCACATCCCACCTGAGACAAGCATCACTAAAGCTATTCCAAATAAGTCGTACAATTTTGCAGAACCATGAGGTACTTAGAAGTGATTACCCATGTCACTGGGATCAGGTCCCTGCAGCACTGCAACAGATATTAATCCAGAACTACCAAAAGAACAACCAGTCCACATGGCTCCTATATACTGCTGATTACAAAATACTTCCTCAGCATCAAAAGACAAGGTAAGACAAATTAAAACACCTCCCAAGAATACAGCAAGAGACCAAGACTCTCCAAGTGCAAGGGCTTGCAAGGTTTTAGACAGAACTTCCATGCAGCAGGAGAAAGCAAAAGTGTTGACACTTTTCTAAGATATTAGACGCACTTACTCTACAGAGAAGGTGCCTGACTTCAGAAGCAATATTCACTGTTAATATGGAAGTGTTACAAAATAAGCTCATCAGAGAGCCTCAAAAAGCCCTCTAGCAGTTTATTCTCTAGTGCTGAGACAGCAAGACGTACTTATGGAAAGATGAAGTGAGGTAAAAAAGCATGACATGCTTAGTAAAACTTGCTCTTACTGTGTCAAGATAGAAATTCTTGCCATTCTTCAGCTTCTCTATTCAAAGGACAGAGGGAAACAGGAGACTGCATGAAGTTACTTCCATGACTAAGTCTGTCTAGATGTAGACAGTAAAGTCAAAGGCAACATGAGAAGAAAAACAAAAATCATTATCAAAGATTAGATATAACCCAACTACCCAGGAAACAGTTTGATTTGGAACAAGATAGACTGGCAAGATTTTACCATCTGCAAGCCAAATACTATTATCAAAAGGAAATATCAACACACTCAAAGTGCTAGTTAAAAGAAAAGCAGGAGCTGGCACTTAAGGAGTGGTCAGTATTCTGCCACTGGAGTTACAGCCTCCCCCGTGCTCAATGCGTGCATCTGCTACAACCACAGGCATGCAGGATTTCTCTCCCCAGCTCCAACGCAGCACCTCTCTGCTGTGCCTTCAGTCTCCTGCACCCACATGAACGAACAGGCTCTCACAACCTTCTGGCAGAAATTTGGCTGAAGCACTGAAGCCAAGTGTCCACCTCAGGAAGAGTTCCTAATACTTTGAAAAGGCTTTGAGTTCACTGACATGGGGCTGTATCTTTCCTTCCACTGGACCACAGTAATCCCTGTTTCCCCTAACAGCTGGTAAAAGATGTGTGCTACATCTCCAGAGCTTCTTGTGCACTGACCACCAGTGAGCCAGAACAGGGATGACGGGTCAGGAGCAACAGATATTTCTTAACACCCAGACAAACAAAATGTGCTGCCGTTGCTGTGAACTGAGCCAAACACCTGAAACAAAGATTTTTTTAAAGGCTGCAAGCTGTACAGGTCTACAACAAACCACCTTTAACTTGTTAGTTGCCTTGGGTAGACAGCAATGTCCAAGTCTTGCATTTTCTTGGTCATTATCATTCCATCATGCTGAAGGCATCTCATCCCTTCAGTAGTTAGTAAGTGTTCTTTAGGATCTAGTGCTTGAAAACACCTATTTTTCACTCTCCACCTTCTCTCACATGCAATAACAAATAAATTTATATTTTCTCCCCGAATGCAGCATCCTACAGATTAAAATCATAGCATGTCCTTTAGATGTCTACTCTGGAGCAAACAGCCTTTCGTACAAGCTCAGCACAGCCAAAAATGCCCTTACTCTCCACCAAAAGCAGCTTTCCCTCCTGCTTTCTGTTCACTGTGATCATCACCATTATTGGCAGACCTGTAATTCTGCTTCTACCATCAATCCACCTCCCTGCACCAAAGCCACTTCTGTTTCTCAGTCAAGTAACACAGAATACATTTTTAGCATACTGCAAACTGAATTAACAGCTACTACTAACTCTACTGGAAAGGAGAGGCAGATCCTGCTTCTTATCTCAGGTCAAGCTCCTTGTGGGCACACACTTTTGCTGCTTACCTTTACTTGGAGAGCCGACTTAAAAACCCAAACCAAAACATGACAGACAACAGCAAGACACTGTTAATTTAGCTCAAAAATTTACATTGTTGTAAAATATCTCCTCCTTAATCTTTATCATCCTAACACACTTTTCCCAGATACTACTCACAGCTTCAACCCATCTGCATCTCAGCAATGCTTTGGATGAAGACAGGAAAAATACTGAGGGCTGATGCAGTCAAATTCAGGACCCAGGAAGCTTGTCTGCATGGGTCACTGTTCTCCACACAAAAGACAGAAATTAGAGCTCCAAAATCTTAATGCGTGTCTGCTGAGTTGCCAGCCTTAAAGTATCAAATACAATTCTGTCAACACAAGCACCACTACTGTTTGTTCCTGTTTAAGTATGGATGATGCTCCCATTCGTGCCACCTGCAAAAAGGGAAAAAAAAGGGGAAAAAAAAGGAAAATTCATGGGTTGAGATAAAGACAGTTTAATAGGACAGAAAAGGAAGGGAAGGTAGTAGTAGCAGTAATAATAATAAGAATTAAAAATATATAAAGTGACACAATGCAATTGCTCACCACCTGCTTACCAATGCCCATCCCATCCCTGAGCAGTGGTCGTCACCCCCCAATTTATACACTGAGCATGACATTGTATAGTATGGAATATTCCTTTGGTCAGTTGGGGTCAGCTGTCCTGGCTGTGTCCCCTCCCAGCTTCCCATGCACCCGGCACAGCATGGGAAGCTGAAAAAGCCCTTGACTAGTGTAAGCGCTACTGAGCAACAACTAAAATATCTGTGTGTTAACGTTATTCTCATCCTGAATCCAAAACACTCTATTCCAGCTGAAACCAGGATAGTAACATACACTGAAAAGCACACAAAGAACCACAGCACAAACTTTCATTAAATAAAGCCATAAACAGACAATACGAATAGTAGTAAAAAAAGATAAGCCAGACATTTTCAAGCATCCTATTACAGAACTTTTAATATTACTATCTTAGCTAGATTTCTCTATTTACCACAAGTACAGCTTATTACTGTTTAAGCACCTATGATGTTTTCTTAAAAAGTTTGAAGTAAGTTTTAACAGAATATTTGTAAGTTAGAAAATATTAAAAACCCTCTCCAAGGAGACTTCTGATTTTTTTTCATAAATTTTAAGTGATCACTATTTCTATGTTAATCCATTTTATCAAACAAATAAAGCAGTATTCCAATGTAAGTCTGAGTTAATAAGATTTAGAAGAATCCAATTTACCAGGGATAATTTGTGTAACAACATAAACAGCTTACATCAGCAAGCAGAGCTCTGCTCTATAGCTTTTGAAAATGCAGTCTTGGACTTGATATTTTTCATTTTTTAACTGTAATAAAATCGTTTCCTCAGTGATTCCTTTTTGTTGCACTTATGGTAGGTTAAAAAAAGAAAAAACCCAAAATTAAGCTCGATAGAAGTTTAGTTGTTTGCCCATTTATGTTAATAACATTTTCAACAATAGAACGCAAACACAGAAAATGACAGATTGAACAATGTTAATTTACGTGTCAGCTGCTAGAACTGAAAGATATTTAACAGTCCTGACATCTATATGCACCACACTTAGAAAAATATGGTCTTGATGAGTTGGCAGGGCCACGCTACCTCACTAGAACCTAAAAACACACCATTCCCACAAACATCAGGAAAGCTTCACAGCAAAAGGTAACTCTCCAAGCCCATTAAAGTTTCCATCAAAAGGCTACTGAATTATTTAGGTCCAATTCCAAGTCCAACAATTCTAAATAAAATATTTAGCAAAAAACACAGTATGATCATTTAGTATGTTCAAGGCATGGAGAAGTAGGAAGCTTTCATTGCCTAGCAGGTAAGGCAGAAGAAAACAAAAAACAACAATCTGAACGTGCAACATACCGGAAGGTAACATGCACATACAATATACAGCATTGAAAAGTTAGAGACAGGACTAACGTGGCAGATGTTATGAAAGGATAATTAAAGACCTCAAAAGTTAGAATTAAAGACTGTATGTAGGGAAAAAAAAAACAAAACACAACTATTTCCTTCAGAAAGCTTGATCTTGCAAATTCTTGCCAAATCTTTCTCACTGTTTGATCATTTCCCACCCTGATTTGAGAAGCAAAGTAATCCATTTGAGTGAGCTGTTGAGTGAAAGAGTCTATAAACTGCTTTCTTAAACATGAAGAATGAAAAAGTGAGGAAAATCAGTAAAAGTTTTCAAGATCAACTCAGTGTGGAGCTGCTCAAGGCCACTTTCAGAAGGAATTGCCGAGTTACATGGTGAGAAGCTCCCTTGCCGAAGCTTTCTATGGAAGCAAGTCTGACCTCCACACCTTCAAAGGCCAGTCTGTAGCCTAAAAGATAAGCTAGTCTTCAGCCTCAGAGTAATGGAGAGCATACCTTCAAGAATTTTAAAAAACATTATGTAACATAAGAAGGTGCAAATTCTTCCTGCAAACATTATGCAGAACAATGACAGTGTAAATAGGCTTTTGCTGAACAATCACTAGACAATGCTGCCAGATCAAGCAGTACTCTACATTTGTAAAACAGATCTATACTGGACTCCAAAAAGAAAACCCCCATCTCTGGCTCAGATGACATAAGAAGTTCCATCTCACAAGAGTGAAAGGAATGGAGGAAGGAAGAAGTCATGTTTTTAAACTAAGAAATCAAGTACAGGAAAATACAAGCTTTCTGAAATCCAGAGTTATGGTCACATAAATTAAAATCTAGTATTTATACACAGGAGCACTTAAATAATGAAATGCATACCACTTACAACTTCACAATGACACGTTACAGCGTTCTCCCTTGGTTCCAAATAGAAAGCCAATAGTTCAAAGAGATGTTAAATGCTTATCTCTACTCCCTCATATTAAGACTCAGGTTCTCATCTACCTTTAATCATATTCCTAATACTTATAATTAGAATCTTACTTAAAACACAAGCAGAAGACAAATTAAGCTTGTTCAAGTAGATTTTCCAAGTGATGGGCACCGAGCATGCCTCTCCCTGGACTGCTGCTGGCCAGCCAAAGAATCCGGCACACGTGGTGGTGTTTCCCCACTAACACCAAAGTGCTCGTTGCTCCAGAGGCTGCCTCTTCACAGATTTCTTTTCATTCCAGTTAATTTTTAGCTACAAGCTCTGTACAAAACTGGCTTTGCCACACAAGCTCTTTTATTAAAGCAGCAGAACACATAATTTAGGTAATGGTGGCCAAATAGCATCCAACAATACCCAACTGTACAGTGGCAAAAGCCAAGGACCCACGTCACAGCTCGCCTTTATATACATTTAATCAGTTCTTTGTAGATGGTATAATGCATTTTTCTGTTTTGATTATCTTTTATCCTGTGCCTAGCACACTTCTAAATTGTTTATTTATATTACCCATCTCCTAAGGATGCATTTAGGTGCCAATGACTAAAAGTATCTCCATTTAGTTCATAGTAAATACCTTTAAATGCTATATCTAAATATTTCCTATATTTCTGCATATTCTCATCATACAACACTACAGGTATATTGTAAAGACCTTTGTTAACTGGATTCCAGTTACAACAGTCAACCTTAAGTACTCCACCACTTTAAACTCTGTTCTACTTCATATTTTTCAGGCTTGCACAGCCTACCTTTTTCCCTATGTAATAAACTCAAATTTTCACCAGCATTATAATTTCCCTGTAGGAATAACACCACAGAATAACCACCCAACTTACAAATGCGGGTCAACCACCTCCATAAAAATCAAACCTACACCTCCCGAGTTGCAGACAGGCTAGAAGTTCATAATTAAAGGGTGCTGAAGCCTTGCCCACATCCTACCTTTTCACTACTGAAACTGACTGCAAGCCAAATTCATTGGTTCATGAAACTACGGCCTCATTTCTAGTAGCACTCCTGGAAGACTAAGTCAGTGATAACATGCTAAAAAAGGCACAGATACATTTAACCAGCTTAAAATGACTTCTACAAGCCCTGAAATAATCAGAGGAAAAAAATCAGCAGAGAAGACTTAATATCTGCAAGGAGTTTTATGTAGCACAATCAAGTCTTAGTGCTTTTCAAGCCTGTTTTAATGACTTTCCTAGGAGTGAAAGCCTTTACAAAAGCACAACAGTTTGCCTTTATAAATTAGTGGGAATAGCAACATTAAAAGGAAGACTTTACTACAATATTCAAATACACTTATATAACTACAACATTTGTCTAGTAAGGGATACAACACAGTACATAGAGAGAACAACCAAAAATTTCTTTAAACATAATAAAAATTACAAACAAGTTATATATGTATATTCTACAGAAAATAATTCCAGACTAAGCGCAACGGAAGCCAGAGAACATCAAGTGCTGTTCCAGTGAGATAAGAGCAGCTTTTAGAAAATGTCAGAGCTAGCTGTGGGTAGCACTAAAAATACCACCATAATGATTCTTAAAATACAGGAAAAGACTACCAGATTGAACATGGTAACAACTACCTTTGGTTTCAAAGTGTTTTTCTTTTTATCTGAATGGTACTGAATGGGAAAACATGAAAATTATTCAGTTACCTGAGAAACTGCCTTTATTACTCTGACAGACTAATTTCATTACTTTGACAAGGCAAACAAAAAAAAAATCTCAGAAACACTACTCATGGCAAGAACTAAAGGAAGCATAGATGACTAGCATGGCTGCCAAGAGTAAAAGGAGAGAGAATATTAATAAAAAAAGCCTGAAGTTTTCACTAAGGACTCCACACACCATAACAAACACGCCTAATGATATCCCAGGCAATAGGACAACACAAGCAGTTTCAAATGCAAATAAACACAGGGAGAGCAATTATGGTTTGTTTTGGTTTGTTTATTTTTGGTGGTTTTTTCTTTTTTATTATTATTATTATTATTTTTAAATAGACTATCAACATGTCATGTCTACTGACAAGTTTTACTTTGCATCCAGCCAGTTCACATGGATCCACTCAGCTTGTTTTCAACACATTTAGCAAAGCAGAGGGACTGTTTGAAAGTTGGCAAAAAGTAGTGCTGAAACTTTTTTTTTTCCCCCCTTTCCTAAAAAGAAGGATCTTTCAGTAGAAGTAATTGTTAAAAGATCTTTACACAAAGGTTCCAGGCTTAGGTGGTATATCACAACACTTCTGCATAAAGACACAACTTAAATACCTGAGACATTAACAAGACCATTGGTTACAGGATTATGCACAGATAATAATTTACCATCACGTGGACTGTTCTCTTACAAATCATAACACACTTTAATAAACCACATAATGCATTTTCTTCTCTTTCAGGTTAACACACAAGGATACAAAGAATTACATACCATATTTCAATATGCTTTCTTCCTTACCTCTTTATTGTAAAAGGCAGTGGTTTTGTACCAACATTTGGAACAGATAATTGATGTCAGCATTTAAGTTCTTTAAAACCTCTGTAAAAAATAGCTTTGTCTTACCATGACTGTGGGCAGTTCCTGGGCTGAGAGATGGTTGGAGTAACTCTTTGGTTGGAATAAAATAGCCTTCTTTCCCCTGGCGCTGGCTCATTTTTCCTGGAGTTAAAAGCTGTGATTCATCGCTGTTTGTTACCACTGCTGAAATACAAAATGGATGCTCATTCAACGATGTTATGTGCTTGTGCATACATTTCTATTGACAACTTCACTTCTATTTATGAAACTGGTATTCAAATGCTATCTTGCAAAATTTTTCATTCTAGAAAATGAGGATTTGAAACAAGAGATTTGCTTTGGAGGGGACAGCAGAAAGGAGCTGACCAAACTGGTCTAAGACGTGAGGCAGAAGATGAAAAAAACTTGGAGGAGGTAGGAAAGGCTGCTACTGAATACAGATAGAGCACTGAGCTGTTACTTAACTTCTGAAATCCCGCTTTCTTTGCCACTTCTGTGATGGTTCTTGGTTTAACTAGCCACAACACAGCCAACCGAGGAAACAGCTTGCCAGATCAAGCTGTGACACCATTCCAGAAAGCTAACATGAACTTATGTACATACATCACAAGAAACAAGTATTAGATCATGTATAGACTCTGTCAAGGGAAAGCTTAAAGCAGAAGAGTTACTCTCCTTGAACCTTACCAGTCTGAAAGACTCGTTTGATGTCTTGTAGCTATGTGTAAGATCACCTGGTCAGCCACCCTGTTTATGGTGTCTGTATATTTCCTTAAACTGCACACAACAAAACTGTACCTTTTTTGGTAGTGGAAGAATGGCTGACTCAGTAACACCTCTCCTATGGAAGTAGATATACTGACAAAAAGAGATGTGAGGAGTAAACAAAAGACACGTACTAAAGAAGAGCCTGCCTAAAAGATTGGAACTTCTGACGCGGTTCATTTTAAGAGTTCCCAAGCTTTCCTCAAACAGTTTTAAAAGTTCAGCAGAAGATCTAGTCTAAACGAACAAGTTCCACTTTCTAGATGGAATCTGCAAAGTACAGAGGCCCTTCTCATAGCTTTATTTCTACTATCGTTACAGTAATAGAAACATTTTTACAGCAAAGCCTAGCATACACACAAGGCAGTATGAAGAATGCAAGCATACCAGGATACCCACCTCTACTATTTTTCTACATCAGATAAATCATCTAAAGCTCTGCTCCAGTCAAACTATACCCTATGCAGACTGCTGCTCAGGAAAAATACATGAGGAGATGGACAAGGGAGGTAAAGAGCTCATTTTACCAGTTCAGAGTTCAAGTCTGGCAGTGCCAGAATGCCAGTACTTCAAAATAGTGACTGACTTTGCTCTTCTTGTAGGACCACCAAACTAGCTTTTTATTTTCCTGCAGCTACAAATAAGGGGAAAGGCGGGGAGTGAGGAAATTGCTGAAGTCTTGGGAAAGGACTGTACCACCAAAGGTCCGGTATCTGTACTGAAAAATGAAAGGGGAGCTAGAAAACAGCTGCTTCACAGGCTCAGACAAAACAGGTCCCTTCGAGGGGAAGAAGCTATACTCATTTGTTATAAAAATGTTTAAGATGCACTGAAGTAGCACCAACTTTCAATCAACTGGCTGAAAACTGCTCTTAAAGAGCCACTGGCCACTTAGCTCTGCAGGAGCAGGATTTCACAGCCCCTCATGCGGGTGCCCCTGGCCAGCCCCCCACCGTGGGCAGCGCTGCGGCTCTGCCAGTGGGAGCCCCGTGGGTGGGCACTCCATGGGTGGTCGCCTCGCCTGCTGCGCTGCCAGCCCTGTCAGAGACCCACTCTGCAGCGGGAATTGCGCTAACAACCCTTCCTCGAGCGACCTGTGCAGAAGGCTCATTTCTGAATGGGCAGTGTGCAGCACCATTAACTTTTTTTTAAGCTTTAAGTTTTGGAAATTCTAAAGTTTTTTTAAGCTGTTGAGACGCAATCATTTCTCAGGCAGCACTGGCCAGTAATTTGCACTCTGCACATGGGTTTTACCAACGCATGGACTGAACTCAGTGATATAACTCAGTAACACCCACAGGGTTACAAGCTTCGAGTTCACTATTAAATTCATACTCCGTCATTAGTCCGTAGACTCTATTTGGGTCCTGCAAAGACTGCTAGCAGAGTCAGAAAGGCTCCTTTCCTACAAAGCACTGTTTATGTATCACCTAACATAGAGTATCTTCTGGTAAGCACTTTGCATGCCTAGGGATTCAAGATGAACTTCTTAAATCAAGTGGCCTTTTGAGAAATTCAGTCTATAAAGCTGAAGGATGATTAGCAGGAGAGTTTTAAAATCTCCTTTTTATACAAAGCATCATAAAAGTACTAGAAAAATGGAAATAAATTAGTTAAGAACATAAAGGTCTATCCACACTGTAGCAGCCACTAAGAAGTTGTCCCCCTCCTTCAAAATGCTGCATCCTGATGCTCAGACGTGATGCTTTGGGGTGAGGGGGAAGACAAGGCAAGGCAGAACATACCTGTTGCTTTGAGCAGGGGATGGTAAATAAAGATTACTAAGAGGCTTTCATCGTTTTTCTCTAAAAGACTGACTAATAACCTGATTTTTACAGATGCCTGTATAATCACTACTGTAAAATCAGCAGGACCTTCAGACAGTTAACAAGCTCTGTAAAGATATGCCTTAAGCATCTTAGGGCAGGAGCTCTGGGACCTTAAAAGACAAGAGATGGAAACAAAAGAAAGTTATTACAATGCAAAGGAAAAAGTACTTGGGAAAGAGAGAGGAAGGGGAAAAGTTATTCTAGTAACAAACCTGAGTTTTCAAGATGCCATTAAATCAAACACCTAGCACTCCGAAGCAGATCTTTTTAAGAGAGCAGCTTTAATTATTACATATTAATAGATAACTCAGCAATTTGTAGAGGCTCCTTGGCTGCTGTTTATAGCTTCTGATGGATTGATTTTAGAAACACTATAAAAATGTATGGCACATACTTAAGTCATCCTGACAATGTCTGATGGCCCTATAGCTAATTTTGAACTCATTTGAAGCACAGAATAATTTTATGCTGGAATTTCACTACAATCACAGAGTAAAACCAACAGTGACACTGAGAGAAAGCAATGGTCATTTATTCTAGGGACCTTGCTCCTTGTGAAATAAAAGTTAGCATGAATGAATAAATGATGTTCCTAGTCAAAGATGTTTTCTTATTTGCCCAAGATACCGAACTGAAATTTACAGTTTTGGACTCATGTGCCCCACGTACCTGCAGTGTACCTCAAAAACCACACTCAATTTCTGACTAATCTTCAAAGCACTCACACTTTCTAGTGAGTTTTGGTGAGGACAACCAAAATAATTGGTTTTGATTTGTTTGTTTGTTGTTTTTTTTTTTTAAAAATTATGCCTGGGGAATGCCTCACCTACAGAAATCATCAGAGGGCGGAAGCACCTCTTCTTTGAAAGCAGTTAAGAGAATTGGGGTCATTCAGCCTGGAGGAAAGAAGGCTCCAGGGATACCGTATTGCAGCCTTTCAATATATGAAAGGGTATTATAAGAAAGATTGAGAAAGGCTTTTTACCAAGGCCTGTAGTGACAGGACAAGGGGCAACGGTTTTAAACTGAAGGAGAGTCAATTTAGATTGGACATACAAAAGAAATTTTTTACAATGAGGATGGTGAGACACTGGAACAGGTTGCCCAGAGAAGTTGTGGGTGCCCTGTCTCTGGAAACATTCCATGTCAGGCTGGACAGGGTTTTGAGCAACCTGATCTAATAGAAGATGCCCCTCTGCACTGCAGGGAGGTTGGACTAGATAATCTTGGAAGTTCCCTTCCAACCTGAACAATTCCATGGTTCTAATTCTTCTTAGGTTTCACATGCCATCTCTGCAACTTTGAAGACGGATTTGGTATGCATATGCTCAACTTCTCCAACAAGATATACATTAGCATTCTCAAACATTCCTTCCACTCAAAGGCCCCAAAGTGGTGATTTATTTTTAGACTTTCACTCAGGCTTCAGAGCACTCATCCAAGAGAAAGATGTCCATTCATCCCCTCCTTTACCTGAGTGAGTTTAAACCCATACCATCTATCTCCTTGAAGATCAGCAGAGGGGCATTTTAGAGACAAAACATCACTTAGTAAATATCAAAGCCTCCTAGCAACTCTTTGGAGGGCACATTTCAATACCAACAGAACTATTAGAGTTGATAATACATACTTTGTTCACACTGGCCATCATATTATGAATACATAGTTTGTCAGTAAGATTCATGCATCAGAAGAAACACAAATTGGGGTCTTTGCAGCCAATTTATTTCATCAGATAAAGCTATGAAAAAATTCTGAAGTGGCAAATTCCCAGTTCTTCTGTTTCTATAATGAGCATGTGAAAGCGCCTACACTCTTGAAAATAGCACAAGGACATCTGATATAGGAAAAGGTTTATTATCATTAAATTCCACATTATTTTTGAATGTTTATTATAAGTGATACCAGCTAAGATCATGGCTTCTGCATAGATTTTTCACACAAAAGAAAGAATTTGTGCCTGTATCTTTCCCTTCCCCACACATGCACACTCTTAATCCCAGGCAAAATTACTCCGCCAATCATACGATCATACTAATGCCCATGAACCAATGGCATTAATAAGTCTTCGGCTGCGTGCACACACATACATACACACACACTGAGGTTTTCCCTATCATCACACCAGATCCAATCCTTATTTGAGTATTGCAGTATATACACTTGTTCATTTCTGAAGATGTAAATGTATTGAAATTAAGTGAACCATATAGCACTATAAACAGACAAGCTCAAAAATAAAACTGTTTCTGAACCATTATTTCCATGTCTTTATTATCTACACTACAATAACATTTGAAAGTTTTATTTCAAACTGATAAATATATCTTTTTCTTTTCCAGGTAAGTAATTAAAAAAACTTTTTTTTTTTCTAGCCATGACTGGGCGACATAAAGAATAAGCTTTTCCCACTAAAAGAAAAAAAGGTTAATGTAGGGAAACATTTAGATGAGTAGTATGCCAGGTAGAATACTTTTCCAACAGTAAATTTTCATTGTACTTCAGCTTCTCAATTACAATACAGAAGAAAACCTAGTATTTAGCCCAACAGCCTATATGCAAAGCTATTATGAACATATGTGCAAACATACTATAGGAGAGGGGCGTCACTTACTTGATGGTCCATGAGAGTCTCTGTTATCACCATGATGCTGTGCACACATACAATTGAAGAACGAAGAACAGCAAACAAAAAAATCCAGGCCAGGAAGAAGCAAGTGCACAAAAGCAGCAGCAGCAGCGGGAAGGAAGAAGGACAATGAAAACAGTGTTAGTTCATAACTAAAATACAACATGCACCTCAATACCAAAGGCAAGACCTCAAGAGACTTAGCAGTTCAGAAAAGTTGAAGCAACAAAACTGACACATATACCTAGAGAGAAGCCATTAATAGAAGCCATCATCGTATATGGTTAGTAAACAGCAACTGCCCCAACTGCTGATTCTGAGTGGAACCTCTCCATCAGCGATTTAGTGCTCCTATGACTTGATACACAATGTATTTTGAGAGACTTTTAGCTGGAATGTTTTCAGAAGACTAAAGCTCTGAAGAAAGCTGAAATAACACAAAATTTGTTTCCAAAACAGCTCCACTTTCAGACAGGTGTTTTGGAAAGAAAAACGTTTAAGCCATCAGTAATGTGCAAGCACCCACTAATGCCAGATCCAAGTCTAACTGCTTTTGCACACAAACACGAACTTAGAAGCCACAGATTCAGTTCATCTACAAACACAGGTTAACATTTTAAATTGCTTAGGATTCAAGAGAAGCAGTGCAGCTTTAAATTTAAGAGGATATTTTATATCCAAAGAATCCAAAATATTTCCACAGAATCAAGTTGTATAAAAAATCATCTCTGTCCTACTGAATGCATCAAATATAGGCACTACAGGAGAGTAATTACATAGTAATAGTCTGTACTCCTTTCTGCTATTTTATCTGGAACCTTTTATAAGTCATTGGTACCCAAGACCACAATCGGGGCTAAGATCCCACTATGCTCATCTGTATACAGATGTAAGGTAAATTCCACCTATGTCTTAAGGGATTTACTACCTCTGAAACCCACGAATAACAGAAAAGGAGGAGAAAAAAAGCATCCTGATCAGCATGAACATTTCCACCTTAAAAATAAAATAAACCTAAGCATGCTGTATCATCTATATCCCAAACAAAAAAACTTCTGCTCCCTAAGGAGAGAAATTCTTCCCCTGCTTTAAAGAGGATCCAGCCTTGCCTCTCTGTTATCAGGACTAAACACCAGGAGACAAAGAAAAATTAAAATCTTAGCAAGCAGGAGCCTTGTCTTATACTCCCGATCCCAAAACATGGATTTGTATTCCTCATAGCTGCCTAGGGGTGTTAAATTGACATTGCAATGTGCACACGTAAAGTACTGCACTGGGAATACAGCAATTGCAGTACACATCACTGGAAAAGTGAGGGAACCCTTTTTTCATAATTTTGCACTTTCTGGAACAGGACTTGATTAAACAAGAGAAGCTGAAATAAATTTTAAGTGTATTTGGTAAACAACCTTCTATCACTGTCAAAGACTAAATTTAGGTCAAAGAGTGAAACACTGCTAAGGGAACTCATGAACTTACCAGATACGTTTAGGTACCAGTACATGAAATGCATTCAATGGTTTTCAAGGCAAAGTGTTTATTTTTAAAGTACAGGTAACATACTGCAGAGCAGGAAACAATTCATGTTCAGCCTGGAACTGTATTACCCCGTGCTGGTTTTAGATTCAAGAGAATAGTGAGTGATAAGAGAGCAAGATAAAGGAGTCTGCAATAACTGTACCGAGATCCAGCAACTGACTGAAGGATTGGGAACACCACTGTTAAGCACTGGTCTGCTTTATTTCACACGAAAAGTTGGAAAGCAAGAGACGAGAACTGGATAAATAAATTGTTAACAGACATACAGGATCAGAAGTTTCTGAGACTCGGACAGCATGTTCACTCGCAGTGCATACTTACACATTGAAAAAAAAAAAGAGTGAAAAAGCACCGCAGCAGGTCCCGTCTCCCTGCCTGCCTCTCAAGCAGCCTTGGCCAAGATACAACATGACACCACAGAGCAGGGCGCCAGTCACCTAAGACGATGCAGGGGCTTTTTATGTAAATATTTTAGCACTGCATGGTTAATCCTATGAACTGGTACAAACAGCTCCTATGCCAGAGGCTGAAACACAAGCCTGTCTAACTCTGTCCCTGATCTTCTCCAACAGACATTCTGTTTACACACCAAACTGCCTCTGTTGCTGGTCAACCCCCTTTCTTCACTAGAACTATTTGGGCCTGTGTATTTACCTAAAACCTGCAGACTATGTATTTATTATGTATTGATGCAAGATGTTAAGATACTGAAACGATACTGAAATGAGACTATTTCGGCCAAAAAGATCTCTTCATGTTCCAAAGCCTATTGTGCCTCTAACATCTGCAATTCATATCACTGCAGATTGGGGGTTCAAACCCCTAAGGGAACAACACAGGACAGCAGTTTTACTACTTGATTTTTTTTTTTCTGAAAAGAATGCACTCAGGGCATTTCTGTCCATCATCTCCCACAATTTTTTTTTCCCCACATCATCTCCCACAATTTTTATTCTAAATATACAACATTAAAAGAAACATACACTTATTTCCAGAGACATAGCCTACCCTTATTTTCACATCTATTTAATTGATGACTTTGATTATAGATTACAGAACAAGTCCTTTGACAAGGGAGGTTCTCAACACTACATGACTGATTTAGCTTCTGCTGAGGCACATTTAGTTAAAGTGTTACTACGGAAACATGCAAAACCTAGCCCTCCTCCCAGTAAAGTTGTAGATTAAGGAATAAAACCAGCAATACAAACCATCACATGAGACAGCAGCCATAATTCTGCTTTCATACAGAAGCAGCTCTGTACTTCAGAAAAGTACTAATTTTAGACATTCACTTCTCAGCAATAAAGCTTGTAATAACTACTACTAAACCTAAAATTATATCTGCCAACTTGTCCTATAAAAAAATAATCCTTATCCTGTTGGAAGACTAGGGTAAAAGCAAAAACATACTAGCAAAACATGCTAGCAAGACTGAATCTCACACTACAAAAGGTAAGCTTGTTAAAAATACTTACTGGATTTACACTGTAAACCTACAGCTAAAGTCTTAATAGGGTTTAAATGCACATTTTAAAGCCAAGTTAGAGTTTTCACCCTGCTGAAGACAGACTTTTCCTGAAAACAATCTCTAATACATGTAAATCACTAAGATTAATCATGTTACACTTAAATTCAGGACCACTAACCCAACCTACAAAGCTGATCAGTAAAACGGACCTCTAGTCCATGCTTCAGGAAAAAAAGGTACTTTTATGTCTGCTGATGTATTTAAATAGCAAGGACTGACTGGAAAAGTTATATCAAAGACAAGTTTTGGTAGAAATCAGAGCCAACTACAGNNNNAGAAATCAGAGCCAACTACAGTTTTCTAAAAAAATAATTTAGAAAAAGAATGGTTTACACAAAACATTCCCATGCAATGTTCTGAGTTCTGGGCAAGTGAGGTTTGTTTAAATTAAATTATTATTTTATAGAAAAGTAGGCAAAAACTGTTCTGAAACAAGAACTCAAACCACAGTGTCTAGTATTTTTCCCTGTTTTAATGGTGCCAGACTACAAAGACAGTTTGCTAGGCAGTCATAAAATTTGTGTTCAGATACAGTGTACATAAACCTGATTATTAGCCAGGAAAAGCACTTCATGTAAGACTTTCCTCCCTAGACTGATTCTGGAAAGAAAAGCCCACAACATTAAGCTCTGTGATCGCCGCCTCTGTTTTTCTTTTACACACAAGCCAAAAACACATTAGAAAGCTGACACCTCTAAAAAGGGCTTTTTCAGGTACCTTCTAGAAACCACCCAAGTGACTGAAACCACGTAGTAAAACGTTGATCAGTGTTCTTCATGCATGTTTGAAACTCACGGAATTAATTAATTTTATTCAGACAAATGGAACTTAAAAAAAACAGATTGCAGCTAAAAGTCTGGAATACCGAACAATCTCAAACATAACCCTTCAAAAAATTTAAAATTCTGTGAAGTGTCAGGATTTGTATACACTCAAGGTCTTAAAAATTATTGGGTCCAATATCTCTTAAATATATGCCTTTTTTTCTTAATATGTCAGTTTCAATTTTTTTACTATGGTGTACAGACCAAGTATATTGGACTCCCAGACAAGCTTTCAAAAATGTTTTTAACAGCTGTAGTGCAACACAAAAAACTTCACACTGTAACTAAAATAAAATGAAGATAGACAATTACCTCACTAAATGATATTTTGGTAAGAAATGCTTAGAGTAGCCAATAACAGTATACTATCAGTTAAAAAGAAATTATTCTTGGATGACACTTCAGGTACCTAATCACATAGGGTGAAATAGCAAATCTATCCTTACACTCAGCATTCTTCTGAAGCAGACTTGGCAAAACAAAGAGCCTCATGCCAAGATAGCTTCTTAAAATCATGCCATTGTGAATGCATGTTACAAAAAGAAAACTAGTACATTTCAAGTTACTTTCAAGCTTTTTGTAAACTGGTACATATATATTTTTTTAATTTTAGGAAACAAGAAGCACAACTATCGAACTGACAGGATTTTTTAAAAAAATATATCCTATTACACAGTTGACAGATGATATACGCCTAAGATAGAGATGCATTGGCCCTGCAACAAATCAATGAATGTGTTTACTACAGAAAAAAGCCCAAGGATTTTCTTAATGCACTGCAAACCAGCTTGTCTCCAAATTAATCACTTAAGATAAAACCAGTAATAAGACACTTGATCAAATTAATAGTTCCATGTAGTAGTTGAACCATCACAAATCAAGTTGGTCACTAATGAGGTGTTAAACTAGAGCTTCACCCTCGGTTACAGAAAAAGTATTCGATTTTGCCTTTGGGAGGCAGTGCTTTGTATCAGAAAGCAGCTTTGGAAACTAAAAACACTTCCTGCTTCAGCCATTAGAGTGCTTCTATATCAGCTTGTGGAAAAATTAAATTCTGAGATAATTTCAACATTATGATGATGATTAAGTGTCATAGTACCCACTAGCCTCTCCTGTTTTTAAATTGTGCTTAGAAAGAAAGAGCTAGTACTTTTGCTACATCAGAAATTTTATAATTGGCACAGATCATTAACTCTTAGACCTGAAATGACTCTGATAACACATAATTATCACTTGTCCTGCCTTTTCTGCTCCTCATTCCACCAAGAAATACATTATTCTTTTCTTTTGTCCATAGTGACTAACTAGTAAAGTGCCAATTAATAAGACTAAGAGGAAACCTTTTTCTTTCAGGACTCAAGGACACCAAGGATCAAATCCAAGAACTGAATGTTTCTTGACATCCAGCCCTCTTGCCATTACAATCTAACAAATAATGCGTGATACTACATGATATTCCAAATGCATTCACCAGAAAAGTATCAATTCAAACCAAACTAGAACAGATTCAAGTCGTTCAATCCTCTCCCTGTAAAAGCATCTTACATTCATCTGATTACATGAAGCCACATTTAAGTTACCCACTGAATTTCTATCAAGCTCCCCGTCAACTGGAACGGTCTCCATGCTGAAAGGATGCGCTGTCTGTCTCTCTGCCAGTTAGAGTTCTTCCATCCTGCTACTCGAGATTCTGGAGGGGGAAAGAAAAATAC
This sequence comes from Anhinga rufa, assembly GCA_013400875.1. Classification (NCBI taxonomy): domain Eukaryota; kingdom Metazoa; phylum Chordata; class Aves; order Suliformes; family Anhingidae; genus Anhinga; species Anhinga rufa. The sequence continues at coordinate 27,135 of VZTV01051776.1, forward strand.
AATATTTCACTTCCAATGGCTGAAATCCGTTAAAGCCACAGTCTCTCTCCTCTATGTTTTAAGAAGGTAAATAGTCTCCCGTTATAAACTGTGTATATATTATGGTTCCTTGCAAAACATGCACATTACCCACAAAAGTCAACTTTTTAGGAATCAAGGGAAAGGACAGTTTCAAATAAAATGGCCAAAACAAAAGCTATTCACAGAGGCAAGTGTTTACTTTTAACCATGCTTACATTGAAGAAGGATGCTGGAAGAACAGAAGAAAAAAAAAACAAAACAAAAAAACAAACAAACAAACAAACAAAAAACAGAAAAAACCAAACAAACAAACACCATCCACCCACAGATTTTGCTCCATATTTCCCTATTCCAGAGTCCCCAGCAGCACACCACTCCTGCAGGCAGGCACACACAACCTGTTTGTGTATGTAAAAGCTATTCTGGAGCAGTCAGGGTTTATACTCTGCATAACTCTTCAGAAACAGACATGTTTTGCTTTGTGGAACAGAGACACAGAAATTAAATCATTTGTGAAAGCCAGCACCCTCTGTGGCAGAGCGGGCGCTCAGCTGGTGATCAACACACACAGCCAGAAAGCAATGCCTCATTCTCTAGACATTTCCTATTTACTTTTTTTCCTAGAGAATGAAAGCTCCAATAAACCTTAGTATTCACTTAGTGTTCATTAGTATTTGAAGTCACCGGTGAGACAAGAAAATGGTCTGGAATCAAGCAAAACTTGGTGGAAAAAACATGCCTTAACCATTCATTCATTTCATGGATTTGAGGAGGGAAGTAGATCAGGATGGGATGCCTGCAGAGCTGCCCATCCACAGCCCATTGCTTTGCTTCTCTCTTGAAGGCTCCCATCAGCAAAGATACAAGTGGACATGATGGCTCTAAGTTGGCCTGTTCAAAACAGTAAAGCCAGTATCCTGCAGGGAGAAAACCCTGCAGTCCCACCCTCCACGAAGCCATGCTCACACTGCCCTTCCCTCCAGCCAAAGCAAGTGTTTGATCACAGAATTAGCCCAAGATCACTTTTTTTTCTTTCTTTTTATCTTGGGTGGGGTGAGGGTGCAGGAAGCAGTGAAGTTACAAGCCAGACTGCTAAACCAACACTTGCGCAAAAGCAGGGGTAGCATAGAAATGTTGACTTTTTTTAAGCTATGGTGTTAGCGTATTGTGCTTAGGGTATACAACAAGCTATGGCTTCAGCTCAAGCTTTAGCAGAAACAGATTAACTGAGGACATAGGGGTGAGGTGGGAGGAGGCATCACAGCTCCTCCAGGGAGCCTGATGAGCACCCTGGGTTCAAAAGGACAGGAAAAGGGCAAGGAGAGGACCAGGAGAGAACACAACAAGACCTTGCAGTTCAAAGCCTGCCTCAAGAAATACACACTCATGAAAATAAATCTCGCTATAAAGAACAACCATTTGTTCAAATTCTTTCAGTGTTTTTATTATCATATTTTTTGTTCTTTTATTATGTAAAGAATTAAAAATCCCTTAGGAAGAACACACAGTATTAACACACCATAGCAAGTTACCACATATGCCACTAAAACACAAAAGAAAGAATTACTAAAAAGTTTTTAAAAAAAAGACTGTGTGCTAAAGAAACTGCAAAGTTTATAGTTACTTATGACTCAGTTCAAAGAACTCGCAATGATCTTACTCAAGTACCTGAGTAATTACCAAGGTGGCATGTAACTGGGAAGCATATGGCTAGATGTTTTCAGGTAAATTAGAAACAGTAGACATCTGAAGGGAGACGATTACAAGTGATTAATTTGCATTAATAAAATGAAAGATGACATTACCACAGAAAAAGGAATTCACCCCAGAAGCTCTGTTTCCCAGGGCAGCAGGCACTGCAGCACCCACCTTCCTTCCACACACCAGTGCGCGGAAGCAGAATTAGATAACGTCTTCTGAAGGTTGCTCCTTGTCATCTCTCCCCTCACACCCATGTTAGGTTCTATTATTAGCAGGCAATTCAGCAACACCAGGCTGCATACGTAATCAATTTACGGAAACACTAAACTCTCTTAAACAGGATGAAAAATGAGTGGCACTGCAAACAGATGTATATATACACTGATATTTAAAGCAGTTAGTCAGCTTTTTTAGTTGCGCAAACTTGCAACAATACTCAGTTATCCAAGTAAACAGATCTTTCCTGACACAGGAACATTCACCCTAAAACAGTTTTAAACACATCTCTATTTTTAATGGACATTTTTAAACTCATAACTGTTATTGTCAACACTCCTGGTGTACTCTGCTCCTCCATTCATTCCCATGACCACAGCCACTACACCCTTCCTTATCTCATTCCAAAGAGTAGTATTATTTGACAGCTCCAATTTTTAGCAGTCATGGTCATTCATGGTCCCCAGGAAACTCATAATCCACCAAGGTCCCAAAGACTGAAGAGAAGTTATCTGGGAGAAGGAGGGAGAAAACTCTGCCTGCTCATGTTTGAACAGACACACAGAGTAAAGCAGGTGCACAAATGGTTAAGGACTACCTTCCCCCACATTGTTTGGCTTGTGAGCAGACAGCCAGCTTGGCTTATTTTTCTTGGCAAAATGAAGGCTGAAAGTGAACAATATCGCTTCTGAAATATGCCAAAATAAATACCAAGGAGGGAAAAGGGTTCTCTCAGCAAAATGATACTGCCAAAAAGGCAAATAAGTATGAACTTGGAAAACAGATTTTTAAAATTACAGAATGCTTCCAACCATCTGAGCCCCAAGGCTTTGAAACAACTTCCCAATCAACATACGGAAGGGGAATTTATCTATTTATTTGTAAATGCAGCCAGGTTATTATGAGGGGTGCTTCTATGAGTAAGTAAGTGAGCCCTTTTCTACTTCAGCTAACCCAACCATTAGATTTGAAGACACAACCCCAAATTCAAATAATCATCTTTTTAGCTTTTAGAAGACATTTATGACATGCCTTTGCTGCTCTCTCCACATTCACAAGTGTTTGCAATTCAGTTGTCTGCCTGGCTGGTTTGTTTGGAACTTCAATTACAGATGTTCCTGCTTCACAATCACAACTCTGAAGAGCTCAATGTTCAGAAAGGCACACACAAACTGAAAATATTTGAAGAGTTATATGATGGCATCCCAGCTAATCACCTATGTTTCTTTTATAGACAACAGATACAAACTGGTACTTAGAAAGGTATTGCTCATTTTAAAGCAGTTGTACCAATCGGACAAATCATGCCACAAAATAAGGTACTTCTCACCAACTGTGAAGACGATCTAGGGTGATCACCTCAGGAGCATATATTTAAAGCAGAAGGGAGATGCATCCTACTTATCACATGATCAACAGCCTGTCCTGTCAACACCTGTATTTCATCTTAAATTTATTTTAGCAGACTGCATCAGCCATTGGTATTTTTTTGGTAACAGCCTGGTTTTCAGTTAACTGCACCTTGAGAACAGGAAAATCTTGCCTGGGTCTCCAGTAGAAGCAAAGGAAAGCAAGCATCAATGAAAGCTACTACTCTGCATGAACAGGATTTTATCTATCTATACATGTGAATACTCAAATGCCTTCTGTGACTTCCTACCTTTTCCTAACTGACACCCTTTAAAAACAAAACCAAAACAAAACAAAAAAACCAAACCAAAACAAAGAAAAAAATCTCAAAAGCCATAAAAGTATGCTTGGGGTCCTGCACTTGGGTCACAACAACCCCATGCAGCGCTACAGGCTTGGGGAAGAGTGGCGGGAGAGCTGCCCAGTGGAGAAGGACCTGGGGGTGCTGGCTGACAGCCGGCTGAACATGAGCCAGCAGTGTGCCCAAGTGGCCAAGAAGGCCAACAGCATCCTGGCTTGTATCAGCAATAGTGTGGCCAGCAGGAGTAGGGGAGTGATCATGCCCCTGTACTCGGCACTGGTGAGGCCGCACCNAGTTGCATCAGGGGAGGTTTAGCTTGGGTATTAGGAGAAATTTCTTCACCTAAAGGGTTGTCAAGCATTGGAACAGGCTGTCCAGGGAAGTGGTAGAGTCACCATCCCTGGAGGTGTTTAAAAAGGCGTGGCACTTAAAGACATGGTTTAGTGATAGACTTGGTACTGTTAGTTTTACAATTGGACTCGATCTTTCCAACCTAAATGAGTCTATGATTCTACACTGTACATGATATTCTCTGAGGTATAGCTGCTCAGGTCACAGAGCAAAATCAGCAGATGCTGTGGCTGTGTTAGAAGTCTTTGTGGCAGCATACCTTTATTCACACCTTTACAGAAAAGTGGATTTGGTGGTGTTCTGTATTTACTTATAAATTCTGTATGTTAACAAGATTTTTATTGTGGCAGTGTTTACTGTAGCAATACATTCATTTAACTTAATAAAGGGGTTATCAGGAAATACAAGCCTTTTTTTCCTCACCAAATAAGTAACTTGTTCCAGGCATACTAGAGAGTTTAAACCTGACTCCATGGCAGTAATACCCCATTGGAGGTATGCTTCCAACATTAAAACTGTAATTCAGTGCATAAAAGGACTCTTCTTCTCTTCCTCCCACAGAAGATTAGCTTCTGTTCAAACACATCACTAAATTTGGAGAATTTAATCAAGAGTCTGTCTAATCTCATGGCTGAGATGCTTGCTATGCTACCTCCTGTATCCTCACTGCCCTGCCACGAGTTCCTGAATTTCAGCCAAGATAGAGCCACAAAGTGAAAGTGGTAGAGACGACCCCTGAATCTAATATGTTTTCTGTTTAATCGATGGACCAAGTTACTTGAACATCTGCATACTGTATTATATAGGCAGGTTTTAGGTTTCTCGGTAAGTACTATCACCTACAGTCACTAGATATGACATTTGCACTGTGATACTGTTTTGTGATCTGTTGTAGTATCAGAGTACCTCTTACACTCCAGCACCATACCTCATGGGCAAGGTACAACCTCACCTGTGACCTGCTAACAGACTGCACTGAGTGCATGGTGAAACAGCTATTGCATGCTGATCCTTTCCAAAGGCGAAGCGTTCTCCAGAGCTCTAACCTCCAAAACTGACCTGCTAAGCTCTGCTGGATGCCTGCCTTCTTTCCTTAAGGCCTGAAGTAAGTTAATGCACTTAAATTACCCAAGATGGGTATCAGAAAAGAGTATATTATAAATTTCTTTAAGATGACACAGGCATAATGCGTTGACTTCAAAGATCAATGTGGCAACAAGCATGGGCAAGGCACACTAGGAGAAAGGAAACCTAGTTGTTTACATTGGCATCAAGAAGGATAAAAATTCACCTAGGTCCTTGCTGGAAAGCAGAGTTACAACAGTACCAGAAAAATGCTATTCCCCAGGGAATCACAGAATGTCTGAAGCAGGAAGGGACCTCTGGAAGTTATCTTGTCCAATCCCCCTTTTGCATGAGGGCCTCTAGGCAGCTTTTGAATATCTCCAAGGATGGAGCCTCCACAACCTCCCTGGGCAACCTGTGCAGTGTTCAGTCACCCTCACATTAAAAAAAGCGTTTCCTAATGTTGAGAAGGAGCCTCCTGTGTTTCAGTATGTGTCCACTGCCTCTTTTCCCATTACTGGGCACCACTGGAAAGAGGTTGGCTCTGTCACCTTTACACCCTCCCTTCAGGTATTTATACACACTGATGAGACACCCCCCCACACCTTCTGACCCAGTACCCCGCCTTCTGTTCTCCAGGCTGAACAGCCCCAGTGCTCACAGCCTTTCCTCATATAAGAGATGATCCAGCCCCTTGATTGTCTTCATGGCCCTTCACTGGACTCTCTCCAGGATGTCCGCATCTTTCTTGTACTGGGGAGCCCATAACTAGACCCAGTACTCAAGGTGTAGCCTCACCAGTGCTGAGTAGAGCAGAAGGATCATTACTCTCGAACTGCTGGCAATGCTTTCTCTAATGCATCCAAGGATACCTTTCACCTTCTTAATAGCAAGGGCACATTGACGGCTCATGTTCAAGTTGCTGCCCATCAACATCACAAGGTGACCCCTAGGTAAGCAGTTCTCAGGTGTGGTTATCAAGAGCATTCATTTCAGTAAGGTCCATAAGGAAGTTTAAGGTAATACTTGGGAAAGGTATCTAAGTGCTAAAAAAAAAAGGAAAAAAGTTTCATAAAAATTAAGAGCTAATGGGGATAGGATCAGTTTTAAGAGATTAAAGGAAATCTACATCCTAAATCTAACTAGGGTGATCAAATCAAGGCTCTCAAATAACCTAAGTGTCATTCACCCTATGACAGGGTGAAGGCACTTCCACTTTGCTTCATGCAGTAGGGGAGCAGCAATAGCACAGAAGGTAATAAAGGTACATGTCTTACTTTCAAGACTCTTTGAATTCAGTGCACCAAAGGAAGCACAGCCCCTTGTTGTAGTATGAGGCCACAAATCGTCTCTGTTGGTTCCCAGGTGCACAAAGCAAGTACGCTTCATTAACAAGCTACAGATCAGGCCAGCTTCTTGCACGTGACAATTTCACTGCATGCCAAGGACCCTGCGTTTTCTGAGACAAGTTCTGAGAAAGCAGGAACTGAAGCTGAGTTATTGGTAAAAATGGAGTGGGGCCAGCGGGGTCAAAAGATTCAGTAAAAGATATGGTAAACAAAGAAATCACAAATTTTTCTGAACTTTCAAACTAAGCATCTTACACATGCTAACAACAACTTGGAAGAACTAGGAAGGTGTTGTATTCTGCAATTATAGAAATTTGAGAGCTGAGTAAATCTCTAGGTTCAATGCCTTCTGCTGTAAAGTCAGGCCAAATAGGAGAGCTTGACAAAACCAGAAATAATACAGGGGAAGATGTAGATGACTAACTGCATGGTTACATTAACCCTAAACTGCAATGTTTGAATGCTCAAAGGTCTGCTACAGGTATAACCACACCAGACTCGACAACTGCCTCATGCATGTCCCCCAAATACACTGTGATCACTTAATCAGTCACCAAATATACCCTTATGAAACATTTCCTTCCACCCTCAGTTTCATCACCTGCCTTCTCATTTCCTGAACAAGCAGTCCACGTGCAAAGAAAGATGTTTCCTCTGTTCCTGTATTGCTGTTTTCAGAAGGGGGGGAGGGAGGGGGAAACAAAAAAACTCCACACAAATGGAGTTGAAACACTTAAAAACAAGCCTTGAAAACATCTCTGATCGAGAAAAAACTTGGAAAGCAGAAGCATAGTTCAGATACCTCAGCTATCTTTTGAGAGTGATAGATGGCAGTGAATGCCAAAAAAACCAGAAAACTTCTGAACAGCCACTGCAACTTTAATATAAATTACTATCTTAAATAGGTGCCCCAGAGGTAAACCTGTCCTGATAAAAATTAAGGAGTACAGAAGATGTTGTAAGAGCCACCTCCAGGTACTAAAACCCAGCATCCTCTCAAAACTCAAGTCCCAGGTGTTCTGGAGCCCTTTGGCCATTAAAATGCAAAGCTCCCCAACCTGTCCCAATCTTTTTAACATATTATTTTGCAAGACTGCCCCCACAATCCAAAGAAGCTGTAGGTATCAATACTAGAAATAGTTATTTCTTCACATAAGGGTATCTGGTTACCTGGACCATTATCTACTTTGCCTCTACAGGCCAGTTTTATCTAGGGCTCAGTCTACCTTTTGAGGATAAGAACAAGAGAGGCAATAAACCATTACATTCTTTGCATTTATTAAGTTTGAACCAGAGAGCACCTATGAAGCTTCATAAAATATTCAAAATATTTGTTCTGCTTTGTTGTGATGATGTAGGAAAAGAAGATTCAATCAAACCTCACACAGGTAAATCCAGCATTTTAATTTTACATTTCAAGATGCTGCAGTACCAACCAGCAAAATAACCAAGTGGGTGCCAAACCAACCTTACAGCAGATATATTTGTATCAATACTAGCATTGCCTAAACAAGGTTAAATTGGTCAACAACAGCCTCTGAAGAAAAAAAAAAAAAAGATGCAGTAGGACTCAATGGTTAGACACACTGAAAACTGTTTTCATTTCAGAACTCACCCCAGACACAAAGGCACATTTGCTATTTGGGTCTTATGTTTTTCCTGCCCAAAGATGACGAACTAAAAAAGTTTTAAGAAAGCAACATGACAAATGTAGCAACTTTAAGTCGGAGAATCCTGCCTTTCTTTTAACAGTGTTAGAAGTTTTCTGTAAACTGTAAAGGTACTACTAATAGCCTCCCGCCCCCATCTATCTAGTCAACTCATATTCATCTAGAAGTCTGAGTTAGATGTCAAGATGCTCCTATTAATATCTCAGAGTAAAAAAAAGTTGTTCTGCACTGTGATGAGAGGCCAGCTGGTACTCCCTGTGGTTTCTCATCTCTCATGTTGGCAGCCCTATGAACTTGCAGTGTCACACACTCCTCTAGACACAGCTGAAAGGGGTTAAGAAATTACTAGTCCTCCACACCTGGTCCTCGCTTCTGCCTTCCCCACTGCAGCTGCCACCTTTCTGACCTGCCCACAGGCCTCTCTGCGCAGGTGCTCCGGAACCCTCTTCTGTCAGAGGGACACCCACTATTGCAAATTACTTTCAATAGACACTCTCAAAACACAGATCATTTAAACTGAGCTAGGCTGTGGACTTCGCACCCACCTTTCTGCTTGCAGGTCTGGCACAGCAGTGGTAAAGAACAGTTGAGGGCCACCTCTTAACACACCTCTGTTCCAATCCTAACAGTCTGTGCAAGCATGGACTATGTCAACAGCTACAGACTCGTCCAACACCGACTGAAAACTACTGCAGGAAATGAAGGGAGTCAAGTTAAGGCAAAAGGAAAAGCAATGTTTTTGTTAAAGGTTTTTCTGAAGTGAAAAAGTAAGATAAGTCAGCAGATACGTTTCCACAGACAAGATGGATGAGTGGCAGAACAAGTCCTTCCGTTTCTGAAGCCAAAGTGGAATGAGTTGCCATCCTGAGACATGAAATAGATCTGGATTTCCTCTGCCTGGAACTTTCCAAAACAAAATCCAACCTTGCTTTTCCCAAAACAAACATTTTTCTCTTTTCCCCTCAACAGGCATTACTGTCAAATACATAGTCAAAGCCTTAAAAAAAAGACACTATTTCAAGCCTATGAAAAACGCTTTAAGCATGTAAGAACTGATTCATTGTGCTGAAAAAGCCTCAAAAAGGGGATGCTGAAAGTCTACTGTAATACTTCAAATGATGCAGAATACTACCTTCAGAGATTAAACCCTCCAAACATCTTGGTTATAATGTGATCACAGATACAGAAATATTTTAAGTCTCACATGCAGGTCACAAATACAATCAACTCCATAAGGAATAAAGTTTCAGAGAGCTATTTTGAGATTATACATAAATGACTGCAAGCAATCATACTACTGAAGATCAATCAATTACCAACTTCCATGTGAACTATATGTGACTAGATGAGTGCTCTTTACCTATTGCAAATAAAGTAAAGTTAGCTTAATGCACTGTAAAGTTTCTGTATCTCAGAAGCTGCAGTGACTTTGTTTGGACAGATAAGCACCATGAGGCAGACAGTTCATTGCCACATCAAAAGCTATTGCAGCTGATTTCCTACATTGCTTCTCTCTGAGCTGACTTAAGCAAACACAAGCAAGATTCCAGTTTGTCACAATTTCAGAATATGTACTGGGTCAGACAGTTATTGTAAAACATTTTGCTTACTAAGAGTTTACAAACAATTTGCAGTTTTAATATGAACACCAAGCAACTATCTCAGGCATTAGAGCACGTATAACTTATGTTACAATACCATTTATGTTTAGAAAGTCTCTACTGCTGGGGGATGGACAAGAACATTTTTCAAAGGCTGTGTCCAAAAGACTACAGAGTCCTCTGCTTAAGGAGAGCCATCCCCTTTTCTCACCCATGGTCTCTCCCTCATCTCTGCAGGAGTTACAGACACCTGGAAGAATAGGATGACTGTCCTCCTCAAAAGTGATCAAGTCTTTCTCAGTACATTCCTTCATAATGGACACAGAGCCAAAGCAACTAAAGCAAATTCAAGTTAATACCTCATTCATGGCTCTACATACCCTCTGAATCACCCAGCTGTGAAGGTCAAAGCTCAGACTATGCAGTACAGACCATACTCAGAAACCAACCCCCCAAAAAAACCCAAAACCTACACACCTTCAAAAGAGCAGAAACGTGTAAAGAAGTGACTGCAAGTGACCTACAGTATCTGTTTTTTGGTATCACATGAGGTTTCACCACAGCCTTGCCAGAAATTACAGTATGCCCTGGTTTTGGCTGGGATAGAGTTAATTTTCTTCCTGGTAGCTGGTACAGTGCTGTGTTTTGGATTTAGGATGAGAATAATCTTGATAACACACAGATGTTTTAGTTGTTGCTAAGTAGTGCTTATACTAGTCAAGGGCTTTTTCAGCTTCCCATGCTCTGCCAGGTGCACAAGAAGCCAGAAGGGGAAGGGCACAGTCAGCACAGCTGACCCAAACTGGCCAAAGGAATATCCCATACCATACGATGTCATGCTCAGTGTATAAACTGGGGGGAGTTGGCCAGGGGGCAGTGACCACTGCTCGGGGCCAAGCTGGACATCGGTCAGCAGGTGGTGAGCAACTGCATCATGCATCACTTGCTTTGTATATTATTATTACTACTACTACTACTATTATTTTACTTTACTTTATTTCAATTATTAAACTGTCTTTATCTCAACCCACGAGTTTTCTCACTTTTACTCTTCCGATTCTCTCACCCATCCCACCAGGGAGGGGAGTGAGCAAGCAGCTGTGTGGTGCTTAGTTGCTGACTGGGGCTAAACCATGACAAATAACTAACCAAAGCAGTTACCGATCTTTACTTTTCTTACTCTGTCTCTTAACTCCACCAGTAACCATCAGTTTGACTGTAAGCTCCCTCGAGTGCAAACTATCCTTTTGTTCCGTATCTGTATGCTGCCAAGTTCAATTTGATCCCAATGTGACAAGGGTTCTCAAGTTCAAAGCAATATAAACAGTTACTGTTGAATAAACAGTCTGTTGAAGGGGAAGAGAATCATCTTAATACACATCTACAGCAAAAACCAAATTCATAAAACGAATAATATACTTCAGAATTGAGTCAGTGCACAGGACCAATTTTCCAAGTGGCAATTCTGCTACATTTTTAAACTTTCCTTTGCACTGTGCATTTTGCTGCTTCTCAGAACTGAAAAGGATGGCTAACTCATTTTAAAGAGGTGAAATACACCTTAAGAGCTCTGTTAAATTTTCATGCCTGTTGAAAGGACACCTTAAGTTTCATAAAGGGGAGGGTGAGGCAGTTAGTGCTGTGCACTGAAAAAAAAACACAACCTCAACATATGTCTTAGATGACTCACTAAGACCTGCCCAAGAAGAATAAAATTATTCAAAGTCTGAGTGCGATGCCACCTAACTGCATTCATTGAGAAATAACACCAGACTACAGGCTTCCAAAGGTCTAACAGTGGTAATAGTTTTTTCATTAGCAAGCACTGTTGAGAAATAGTATTAATATGAACTGAATAAAAGAGACCATCTTTCCTCACCCAGAGCTCCCAAAGACCTGCCAGTTCTATACCCCAGTGGCTTAGTTTCACCAAAGAACTGAGATTTCCTCTCTGGGTCCGGCTAATAAGAACCATGAGCCCACTTCAAAGAGGTTCAGCTAAGAGAGTAACTGCAATCCTAATTTCTGCTCTAACCCAAAATATATGAAATAGAAAAATCAATGCAAGTTCTAACATTAAAAGCGTGAAAGAAGACTTAACACAGACAAAGAACTCTCAGTCGAGCTGTGCTTAGCTGCAATACAGTTATATTGTGTTTGAGACGTTTTTATGAAATGGACTTTCTGTGGGATTAAACATGGTAGATATTTCAAACAGGAATGTAATGTTTATTCTCACATACAATTTAGTTTTATCTTGGCAGCAGTGTCTCTCCTTGATATTAAAATACAGTTGATAACACAATAGATGGCCTTCATTTAGATTTCTTTTGGCTAGTGCTAGAAGGTAGCTTCCACAATTTCAAGATATAGGATACCTGTATAAGAATTTAAGAACAAAAGATCAGAGAAGCTTACTGCAATAGGAAAAACCCTAGAAATTCTAACTTAAAGTAGCAGCAGGTTCAGGCAGGCAGCGATAGTATCTGGCTTACACATCATGGTTTATTAAAAAGATTTAGAAAGTCTAATTCAGATTTCCATTGTTTATGCCAAGTTTAGTTTTTTTTCACTTTACTGCTTGCCTAATTAAAATGAGCTGATGAACCTAACTTCTGGTTTTTTAGGTGTCAATGCTATGTTTGCAATTCAGGACCTTTCAGAGGCTTTTTGGGGTGGTTGTTTTTTTTGTTTGGGAGGTTTTTTGTAGGTATTGGGGGGGGAAGTGTTTTGCGGTTTTTTGGTAATGTGTTTTTGTTGTTGCTGTTTTGTGGGGGTTTTTTAGTCACAAACAAATATTTCAAATAGCCTTTGTACAGGCTTAACAAGCACTAGTGCTTTTAGCACCAAACAGCCAAGCTTGTCTTTCTGAAGCTACTGAGTAACTGCTGATCAACTTTGGTTTGGAACTGCTGCAAGAATCTCACATAGCTTTTAGTTTAACAGGATGAACCAATAGCATTTAAACAATATAACCTCATCCACAGGAGCTGTAAAATATCATTGCATTGCAGACTTGACAAGTGACCTAGGGCTAGACCTGTTGTTTCCCCACCCATTTCTATTCAACAAATTACATGCTCCCCCATGACATTTCTTTGGGTGATGAGAAGCACCTAGCCTGCCACAACAAGCAGCTACGGAAGAGATACAAGCATAATCAGCTGACAAATTACCTGCAATTTGTAGTCCTCAGAAATCAGCTCAATATCACTGCCTAATCTAAGTTAGGCAACTGCTCATACTATTTGCAACAATACACAAGCAACTTCTATAAAAATAACTTGCCAGAGCTGAAAATAGAAGCCAAGCCTTTCACAGCTCAAAGGCAGCAGCCCTCAGGAGTTAAACATACTTGTTCCCAAAGCTATCCCATTTCTGAAAAGCCAAATTCTCTTCATTCTGGGAGGAGACACCAAGATTCTCCATAGCAAGAGCCACACATTATCAGGGTACATTTAACGTTCTGCTTCAGAGACCAATATAGAAGATACTAAATCCATTCAAGCAGAAAAGGAAGTATGTGTCATAGTTGGAATAATAGGGTTCTGTTCCTTGACAACCAGGGAGTGGTTGTAAGGTCTTCACACAGCACAGCCAGGAAAACAACGTCTTGACACTTCCCTGGAAGTTCTTTGAAATGCTTCAGAGAAGAAAACAAAAAGAGAAAAAAAACTATAGCGTCCTGGACAAAGAATTATTCTGTTTAGGACCAAATACTGAATGGACAAGAGACCCCCTCCTGCCCTTCCACCCAGTCTACTCAAGTAATGGGAATTCTCTTTCCCATAAAATGGGTTAACAGGGCCATCAGAGAGCCTGAGCATGTGATTTAAGGTGAATGCTATTCTCTCAGCTGTGCAGTCCCATAGGACTATGGGATACCAAGTTTTGAATCCTGCTTCCCCACCATCNNNNCCATCCTCCATCCATCCCCTCAATACTCAGCTAGTTAAGGGAAGTCAGAATGGCATGGTGCAGGTTGTGAGAGACATTGCACAGTTCAGGAGCCTGGGGACAGAGAGAAGACAGACACAAATGCCTGGAAGGAAGAATGCAATGCTTGGGAGCTCCAGCAAATTCAGTTGGTGTTTTTACGATAAATAAGTGAAAGAACACTTCCAAGAGAGAATGTATTTATTTTTTAAAAGAAAAAAAACTACATCCTTCCCTTCACAGCATTACCTCATTCCAATACTGTCATCAAAGCTGCCAAGAGTTATCAGTTTAATAGCATTTTATAGTTTACTTTCACATTTAAAATCACACCTAAGATAACACTAGCTTAACTACCAAGATAATATTAGCATAAAGCAATTCAATACCCTGTATCTTTGCCACAGCAGTTAACTGCACCTCTAGGTATCATGTTACACATTTTATTCCCTTGAAGGCAGTTTATGCATGTATTTCAAAGTCTTAGCATTTAGGAAAAGAATGAAACACTAATTTCTGTGCTTCATGATGTAAATGGAGCTAGGCAGAAATAAGCTCAGGTCTCAGAGCTATAACTGAACAGAAACGTATGTCCCAACTTACCAACAAGCCAAGCAGCCACTTACTGGGGCACATCCCATTTCTGATGCTTGTTTTCACACACTGTACTGCAATGTCAGGANAAACAGAATGTACCTGTTTAGATTCCCTGCAGGAGCAGCTATAAGAATAACTGGTGTTACGCATCTCCAACCATGTGCTATGCTGAAAGGGGCAACTGGAGAAATCTCATGTCCGGCATTTTCAATCTATTATTAACCGAGTGCCCAGACTGAATATCCAAAACCAGTGATCACAGATACAAACCAGTGAACTTCAGCAGGTACGCTGTACTTACAACTAGAGGCATTAACTTTTAAAAGGTCCTATTTCTCCAAGAAATCTCATAATGAACATGTAGGAGAATAAAGGTTTGTTGGTTGGGTGTTTGGTTTTTTGTTTATTT
>VZTV01051783.1:0-13031 GCA_013400875.1 Anhinga rufa
TGACAAAAACATATTGGCTTTGTGTCGTAATAAAAATACTGCCTTGGTATTTTTCATGAATGCTTCCAGAATACGTTTAAAATATTATTTTTTGGCTGCTAATTTTCAGCAAATAGAAGTTCAGGAGCTAAGATTAGGAAAGTTAATAAGTATTTAATAAAGGTATAAGGAGATGTAAATATGAAGAGGTGAATGGTAGTGTTTGAACTGTTTTAATACTGNTAGTGTTTGAACTGTTTTAATAATGGATTTCATTGAATGTAATCATGAGGAAGCTGCTAGCCAGGCACTGTATAAGTGCATTATCTTGGGTTACATGTACAGCAAGATAAAGTCTGAATTTTTTGGACTCCTTACATGATTTTCATATTCTCACTACATCTATGTTAAATAGTCTTAGTTTTTATTCCTCCATTCTGCTGGTCACTCTGCTCTTCTATGCCTGGCACAGAGCCACCGTGGCCATGCATGTCTGCTATTGGGCAATAAGCATTGCTGTTCTCTCCCGAGTTTTGTTGTTGCTAGAGAAGTGGAGAGTGCCAAGACAGATCTAAGCCCACTCTCAAGCTCACGGGTGCAAAGGAGCAAAAAAAGTGCCAAGCTGTAGCTGATGAAGCTATTCTGCTGTTGTTGAGACCTCATCAGCAGTGAAGGTTTGCAATGTTGGTGGTTTACATGCTCCCTTGTCCCTGTGTGCTCTTTGTCTGCTCCAGTGGCTTGGCATGGGATGGAGGTACACCAGACCAGGTGCTTTCTGGACAGGGTCAATGTGCTAACAAATTGATCACTTGTTCCCTGTGCTAGCTTGGTCTTGACTCTGTTAAACTCAAGGTCTCTTGTGCATTCAACTGAGCAGACTTGCCTGGGCATAGGCTAATGTTTATCAGCAAGAGGCAGAGACTAAATCAGAGGAGGAAGCAGGAAGATGATCAGTAGGGAAAGGGACAAAAGGAATAATGAGGAAGATGAAAAGGAAAAGAAGGATTGGGAAGGGAATTGAAGGATATGAGGCAAAGTAGAAAAAGATGAAGGGGCGAACAGAAAAACTGGAAGTTAAGGAGGAAGATTAAAATGAGATGTGGAAATGTTGCAGTTGAGTGTGAGTCAGAGGGATGTAAAGAGAGATAGGGGGTACGGAGGAGGTGGGATACCTTGAGAGTAGGGAGGTGGAGGCAAAGCTTGAGCAGAGAGGCATTCCCTGCCAGGCAAGTCCCCTGCTTCTGCAGGATGAACCCCATGCATGCAGCCAGCACCCCTGTCCCATTTCCCACCCCGTCAGCATTCACACCGTGCATCAGCATTGAGCCTTATAGTATTGGGATGGTGTGGGCGTCAATCCCCTCTCCTTCCAGAAGAGTTTCATGTAGAAAGTTTTGAAGAATAAAATTTCTAATGAGGGAAGAAGAATTATAAATTCAATTATCTTGACAGCTCAGTGCTCAAATTCCATCACAGATCAGGAGTTTGTCTCTGATTTAGCATAGTTTCAGCTTTCTAACCTGCCCCTGCACTTGCCCACCCACACCAGAGGCCGCAAAATACTTTAGCAGTGCCAGAAATGAGCTGCCATTTCCCTCGGGAGAGATGCGGTTGCCCCTGCCCTTTCATGATAAGGGGAAAGGACATCTCACAACCAGCACAGGTTTTTGTTTTGTTTTGTTTTGTTTTTCCCCATTTCCTAGTCTTTGTCTGTCTGCTCCTGGACCTTAAAGAAACTAAGGCTTTTGCAAACTAGGCATGATTAAAGCAGCCAAGAAAGATGGGAGAAGTAGATGAAGGGCAGTCAGGTCTCAGGGACTACCCTTGCTCATGGCACCAAGCTGCCACAAAACAAGGGTAAGAAGCCTGGAAAGCTCCTGGAGGTTAATGAGGATGCAACCTTTTGGAAAGTTTCAGCATTTCCCTGTTCTTGGTTTATGAACACCCAGCAAACGCAGGGTTCCTATGTTGCTGGTGCAATAAGGATCTAAGTGCTAAAGGTTGGGTGCCTGCCTGTGAGTCCAAATAAGCACTGTGCACCTAATCCACCATCACAAGATCTTGAGACACAGACATGGGAAAATGCGAGCCTCCTGATATAAATCTGCTGCCAGTTTATGCCAATCACTTGTTGTGACATGCCCTTTTGACTCTCTGTCAACCTGTTTCCACTTCTACTTGTAGCAGTAGGAGATCAGGTACATCCCAAACCTAGAGGGGTTATGTGTATAGGGTTTCCAGGCAGTGGGGAGCAGGGCTGGCTGGAGACAGATAAAAGCAAAAACAGGTGGGCTGGCAATCCCTGTAAATGCTACAGCTGCCCAGAGGCTCCAGCAGAGTTGCTTAGAGATCCCATTTTATTAGAGAAAGGAGGCAACATTTGAATTCATCAGTTTTACCTGCACAGAAAATGTTGTGTTTTGGTTGGGTTTGTTTTTTTTTTGTTGTTGTTGTTGGTTTTGTGTTTGTTTTTTTTTTAATCAATGGAGTTTTGTTTCACCCCAGTCACCTGCAGTCCGTCATGGTATGGGCATGCTAATGTTGTACAAAGAGAAGTGTGAATATAAGCTGATGCTAAAGCCATCACAAGGAATGAAAAGGCAAGAATAAGTGGCCCTAATACAAAATTGCACTGGAATTGTGTTGGAGTTATTTTGGATACAATTTACCTGGCTGCAATAGGCATAACTCACCCACAGGGATTTAAGCATCCTGGATATGTGTCTGTTACTACAGCCAAGACCAGGAGGCCTCAGGAAGAACCATAGGCAGAAGGGGTCTGCTAGGGCTGAGTTCATTTTTGTTAGAAGTTGCTCTCTGAAAAATTTAATAGTTGCCCTTCTCTGACCCATCCTTGGGAACAGCCTGCTGTTTTCATTGGCAGTGGTTGACTGTTCGGTGTTTGGTTGTTTGGTTTTTTTTCCTAGCTAATCTGGAACATAATCGCAGCAAATCTGCAGCCACTGAGGGCTGCAGGAGGCTGGCTTGCTGGCTGTAGGAGCTGCACAGTTGCAGCTAGGGTAGCATTCGTCTTGCTCCAAAAGGACATGTGCTTGCTACTTTGATGATTGTTATTTTTCTAGTGACACATGGACTGTGCCATATAGGTGGAAAGCTCATTCCAACTTTGAAGGGGCAGCAATGTGCACCTGGTTAAGGTGACTCCTATTGTAATGACAGCAACATGACTGTAGCCACAAGAGGACAAAACTCAAAAGGTTTGTAAATGGAGGTTCTATTTTTAAATGAGTTTTGGATGACTAAGTCTAAGAAAAGATGTCACCTCTGCCCACTGATTGTATCTTGGCCCTAGCTCTGCACTGTTCCTCTGTGCTCAGTTTCTATGAGGGTCACGGTGTTCTTCAGGACTTCTCATTTGGTTGCTTGCAGTTCAGAAAAGACCACTTTTTGAAATTAGATGTATTTCTGGGCTATTTGCTTATTTGGCATCTGACAGATGTGTTTCAGGTGGTTCTGCTACTGCTCAGAAATAATTTTGTTGCCTTCAGAGGTCTGACCTCAACCCAGTGCTCTAGGGGTTGTGTTTATTTAGGAGAGGAAAGAATGTTCTGTGGGACTTCACCAAGCTTGGAGACCTTTTTGTTTCTGTGTATTTACCTACCTCGTATAACAAACTGCAGCATAGGGACTCCTTCAGTCAAGAAGCTGCCTCTATGTGTCAGTTCTCTGTACTGTGAGGAGATGTTAGCCCATGCCCTGGGAGCCATACAGCCACTTCTCTGTGGTGCTTTGCCCATAACCATTCTGAATTTTCAGCAGGTTTGTCTAATTCTGGAGTGACAACATGCTGATGAGGCAATCTTGCTTTATGCTTTTGGAGCAAGGTTGATCAGTGCTTACTCAAGGCCCTTTGTGCTCTGTTCATCTGCACCACACAGTTATGTCCTTTGTGTGATGCCCCATGTCTATATATTTATATCAGTGTGTATTTTTCCTCCTTTATATACAATTCCCAATTTCATCTGACTGGATCCCAAGCCTCAGTCTATAACTAATGCTTTCTGTAGGCTAAGTTTTGCTGCTTGGTTTGGGGTGGGGTTTTTTTGGGTTGCATTTTTTGGGGGGTTTGAATACTTTGATTATCTGCATGAAATCCTTCCTCTCTCCTTCTGCGCTCAGTATATGTGGAACTGACAGCTCCAGGGAGGTAAATGAATGCCACTGCATTTCAGAGGAAGAATTATTTCATGCAATTACCCTAAAAGTGCATGAGAGAACAGAGTGAAAGGAATGAGGAAGAGAAAGAGAGTATGAGAGAGAATAATCACAACACTTCGACAGGTTTACCCCATTGTGTTTGAAAATCTATCACTCTGACAAGTCCCTCTTGTGAAAGGTTTAGACAGATAACTAGACATTTGCTCTTCAAGGTCCTTTTGAGTGAAAAGAGTGATTGACGGAAGGATTGGTCCATTTCACTCAGGCTTCACTCAAGTCTTCTCCCTGGTATTTCTTATGGGCTGGCTGTACCCCATTTCCTTCTCAACATCTCACTTAAGCTCTCTGATTCACTCCTCAGTGGTTCTTGGGCAGAGGGATTTGCGTAGACTTTAAGCTACTGGATTATTGACTTGTGGGTCTTTCTATATAAATTGTGATGGTTTTAGTTGAAGAAGGGGTGCAGTAACAACAGTCTGTGTCCCTCCCTGTCTCTTGATCATGTTGGAAGGAAAGGGGAGCTTTGTGTAACTTTGTTATTCGCATTTGAGAAGAGATTCAGGAAAAGCAGTTTCTGTCCTGACTCTGATGCTGTTTCACCTGCCATTTTTGTGCAGAGGGGATCAAGAGGGTGACATCAGGGTCACCCTGTGGAAGCTGGTGAGAATACCCCATGTCTTCCTGGAGGCCTCATGCACCTATGTTTGCTAAAACATGCAATATTATTTGAGATCCTCAGGTGGAAATTGCTGGCCAGGGTAAATGTTTAGTATAATCTAGTTTCTCACTGTGCTTTCCAAGAGGCAGGCAAGTTACTGGACACTTGCCAAACTGGGCAAGGAGGGGAGTGCTGAGCTAGGGGATGCTTGGCCAGTCACTTTTTTCTCCTGCACCTGCTGCTCATGCAGCAAAGCCAATGTGTTAGTCATAGCTATTTGCACGTTGAGGTTATTTAGGGAGCATGCTGTTGGGTTAGGAAAGCCAAGGTCTAGCATATGTCCTAAAATTAGGCTTTTCCCCTTTTGGTTGGTGTCAGAAAGGAGTGATTCACTGCAATGGGAGAAGCCTTCCTACCTAGCCGAAGCAGCTACCACTTTAAGTAGAGGGTTTGCTTCTACGTGAGGTAAAACAGGTTAGCTGAAGCCACCTCCAGATACATCACCCTGCACTGTGAGATGAGGGGAACATGGGGAGCACCCTGCTGTGCTGCAGGTAATGCTCAGCAGAACCAGCTATGCAGCGCCCCCTCCTCCTGGCCTCGCGGGAAATGTTCACCCTGCGTGTGTGCCCTCACTAGAAGCATACGTTCCTCGTTGGGGCATCTTCTTGCAGCTCCTTTCCCTCCTGACTGTCGCAGCAGGTAAGTGTTATCGCAGTTCCTAGCCTGCATCCTCATGGCACACTCTCACCACTTGCTGCCGTCTCATGGACAGGCTGTGTTTTCTGCACAGGGGAGCCGTGAGCTCCAGTTCTGCTCCTGGAGGCTTCAACTTTGCTCCCAAAGACTCAGGCTTTGTCCCCATGACTTTCAGAAACCCTTCAATAAAGAAACAACTACTCTGTGACTTAAGCCAAGCTTCTGGATTCTTTTAAACTTCCTTTTTTTTTTCTCTCTCTCCCCTTCTGCAGGATAGTGGAGTACTCCCTGGATCTCCAGAACATTAACTTGTCTGCAATCCGTACTGTACGTGTCCTGAGACCCCTGAAAGCTATCAACCGTGTGCCCAGTAAGTCATGCTTCCCTCTCACACCTGCTCAGCTTGGGCTGTGGGAAATATGAAATCAGTAAGGATGTGTGTGGTGGTGTTTTTCAGGCTGGGTTCAGGTACAGAGTGGAGGCTGCTGCACAGTGCGTGCAGGCTTTTCCCCATCATGGGGCCAAGAGGGTGTCACTGAATGGGCAGGAAAGCTACAATCTCTCAGCATATCTGCCCTGGTCATCCTTCATGCAGGTCTATGCTGGTGACTCAGGAGCTGAAGCTGAATAATGTGCAGTAAAGGAGATGGTTTTTTTCTTCTTAATGAAGGATATTGCAGGTTCAGTAACATCTGCAGCCTCAAAAAGGGACGTGTATGAGGTCTGGAGAGGGTTGAGCTGGTAGAAGCAGGGAGAATTGGTTTGCTCAGGCTTTCACACGCTCTTCCAGATACTCTTATCTGAAAAAACTTTCACACCTTTACAGCTTAGGGGAGTGTAGCACCAGCTATTTTGTCTCTACTCTTCACCCTGTGCTTTGTACTCCCTCTTTTGTGCCAACTACCCCCCCTGCAAGCTGGTGTGTGTGTGTGTATGAGCCAGGCTGAGCACCACTGGGCATAGGGCTGCTGGGGCTGCGTGCGAGCCTGGATGTGTTGGCAGCTGAGCTGCTGCTTGCCGGTGCTGTTTGGGTCTGAGACACATTCCCCAGCTCAGGTCTGCATGCAAACCAGAGAGGTGCTGCAGCCCCGAGATGCAAGCTGCAGCCCTGGGGCACGTGCCATGCACATGCGCTGCTCCCACGTGCTCTGTACTGGTTGCCCCTCCACAGCCCACACCTCCTCCCTTCCCAGGGGATGGGGACAAGACCAGCCTATTTGCCACGCTTTGCAGCTTTTATTAGTGCTGAACTGTTTCTTCCCTCTTCTTCCCTTCCTGTGCCCCTCTTTTTTTTTTTTTNAGTCAGGGTGGTTCTCCCTGCAACCTGGAGCAAGTAAGTAGGTGCTGCCATTGCTATTTAACTGCAGGAAACGTCAATGGAGGTAGTTCAGGCTTCACAGTGGTTGTATCCAGGTGGATGGAAGTGAACCAGTGGGCTACTTGCAAGCTGTTAGTGTTGGGGGGATTGCAAGAGTGCTGAACTCAGTCTGCCGTGTCATTCCAATGTTTTTGGCTATCCCCTGTGTAAAGGCAGCAGCTGCCACATGCAGCCCTGTGAGACTCTAGGCTTTTCTTCCACAAGGTTTTCTGTCTTGCAGAATGACAGGAAGTCTCTTTGCTCTTCCCTATAATCCCCCCAATCAGGCTGTCTGCAGTGGCTAAGACCTTGCCTGAGCTCTCCTAATCCTTCTCTCGAGCTCAGATGCTCCTTTTTCTTTTTCAGATCTGAGGAAGTTTGCACAGTCAACCTCCCAGTCTGCATCATACGTTTTTTCCTTGTGCCAAAGTCACTTTCACTATGCCACCTGTTTCTTGAACATACGATGGAGGTGGATTTCAGGGTCTCTGTCTCCATACAAAGCCTTTCTAGAAATGGGTCTTGTCCCTTTTCCTGGGTGTATTTTTATCTCTGGGCAATATCCAGGGACAGAGGGTGCTGAAAGTTGTGATGGAGGAACTGAGGCACAGTCTTGTGTGCCCAGTGTGGCAGGAGGGTGCCAGGCAGAGGAGCAGCTCGTTTCAGCACTGAGCACATAACGCATCCATCATGGGGTGATAAAGATGGGAGCCAAGAACAACCTTTTGACGTTACCTGTCAGCAGAACAACTTCCCCAGCCTGCCTCCATCTCTCTGCCCTTCTTCCAGAGCATAGGGATGGAGGCTAGCCAGGGTCCTGGCTGTGGGCATACACTGCAGGGGGGGACATCTATTCTGTGAGGAGGTGGCCTGGAGGTCGTGCATGGCAAGCTTGCCCCTTCCATGAAGTGTATGGCTGGCTGTGTGAGGGCAGCACTATCCTCGTGTTATGAAGCTCCCTTTCCTCCCTGCTTCATAAGTAGTCCTGTGAGTCTGTGCTCAAAGACTTCTTTGAGGCTGATCCCTGTTATCAGGGTAGATTTAAAGTTGGTGGTGAGTGGGAGCATCTTGATCGAAATCCAGTTGACTCCTGCTGACGTCTTCCCTGTTAATTGCTGGACACCAATGATCAGGAGCAAAGCTTGACTGACAAAGGGTTGAGGCCTTGTTTTATTCCACATAACAGTCATATTCATGTATGTCTGTAATATCAAATAACACATTCACAACAGCTGGAGTTGCTCCCCTGCCAGCAGGAGCTGCCCTGGGAAGGGGCAGTGTGAGTGGCATCAGAACTAATCTACCAGGGACCCACTCCGTCCATGCACAGGCACTAGGGATGCTTTTGATCATCTTGCCTGACCTTTGCAGAGCACAGGCCATTGAATTTCCCCTGACTGTGATGCTGCCTGTCTGCTCCTTTTATCAGTATAAAACTTTACCTGTATGAAATTGTTGCTGTTTTAATTTCTACCCTGTTATTGAACTTTTTGGAAGAATGACATCCTGTCATTAATTGCAAATAAATAAATAAATAAATAAATGGATTCCCTGGGAGAGGAAGCACTGACTTGAGGGTTGAAAACTGGCGGAGAGTCTGCAAACAAAGGCTTGTGATAAATGGGAATGAGCTGCATGGAAAGAAGGTGCCTAGTGGGGTACAGCAAACATAATTAATGGGACGTTTGGCCACAAATCTTTTTTTAATGTCTTTTTAAAGTTCTTCATTACTGATCTGAAGCAAGAGGAAAGTCTGTTAGTGAGATGTCCTGATGATATGAAGCTGGAGGAGTTGCAGGGGCTAGCAAACAAAGAGGGGAATAACACAGCGGGAGGCAGAGGGAGATTGAGGTCTTGGTGGGACCATGAGATATTTGGGGAGGAGAAGGTGGGTTAATCCCAAAGGCAGATATTTGGGCATGTTCAGAAGGCTGTGATGGGACAATGTGGCCCAGCGTTCACCGGTGGCCATTTCAAAGGCTTCCGTGTGAGCACCCAGGTAGGGACTGATTTTCATAGAGGAGTCTGGCCATGTGGACTGAATAATGGCAGTTAATTATCAGGAGAATGGACAAAGTGATTAGGAACCTGAGTGATTACTGCATGAGTCGGGGAGTGCTGAAGTGGTCTGTCTGGGTAGATTATTTAGCACCCAAAGAGTAACAATCTAATAATCAGCCAGTATTTGAAAAGTCCACATACTGAAGTGAGAAATTTGAGAGAAATTTTGTACTATATGAAGAAAAAAAGAAGTGATGCCGGAAAATTAAGAGGAAATTCAGAATGACTCTAAGGAAATGGTAGCAACATGATAGAGGAAAAAGTATCACCTGTTAAATAAGTTAAATAAGCTAATTTTATATTCTTGGCAGGTGGGCAAGGCTGAAGTTTAAATGCCCAAATTTGATATGTTTAAATTCTGCTTACCTGTGTGAATTCTTAACATGTTACTGAAAGCCCTTCCTCACAGTGAGACTTGTGAGGCATTGAAACAACAGCCCACAAGGAGCTGACAAATGCTATTTGTGTGTGCCATACTCGTTATGTGCAATGTAAAGGATGCATAGATTCTCCTACCTGAATCGCGACAGAAGAAGAAAAGGACATCCAGTGTAACCAAAAGGTGGCAAATGTCCTTTAAGGAAGAAGTTCTCCACCCAATTCATAATTAGGCTGTAAAACTCACTGTCATGGGAAGTCTTTCCAGCCCCAAACCAAGTAAGAGGCACTGTGTAAGTAAAGAAAGTAAAATGGGATTGTCCAAGGGATGTCACCTCATGTGGAGACACTTCTAGATTTCAAACCTCCTTTTTCAGGGTTAGAGCTGATCTTTAGTGACTGGTTATCAGCAATTGATTGCAGTTCTCAGCAGGATGTGCTGCTGACCATTTTGGATTTCACTTCTGGATGAAGTCTTGGCTCTGCCCCCACCTGATCATTCCTCTATTTGCATGTCATCTTTGAAGTGTACTAGAGAAAACATGATGTGCCCTAGTTTTGTAATACATATGACACCTTCATTAGTATTCCTGCTTATGTCTTGCATTCCTGACTACAGCCCCAGGAATGCTGCCTTTTGGGGTTTTGTCTGAAAATTCATGAAACAAAAAAATCAGAGATTGTTCTGGTCCTATCACCATGTGATTCAGTCCCATGGTGGTGAGCTGGTGTGACAAGCCCTGCAAGTCACCCAACAAGTGTAAAAAGGAAAAAAATACCCTCCAGATCTCTGTCAGAGGTACTTACTTTCTACTCTGGGCGTGTCTGTGTCCTGGACTTGGGGTGAAATTCTACATCCATTTGTTGTTATTACCCTTTTGCAATTATGTGGCAGGTTGCTAGGTGAAACGTTTCTGTTTCTGCTAGCTTTTTCATCCCTTCTCATGGCAAGGCTCAAGGTTTCGGGGGAGGCTGGTTTTGTTTTATTTCTGCCTCCTTTTGAGCAGGGAGTCTGTAGTCATTTCTGATAATTTGAATTTCTTTTGCTTCTGTTATTACAATTTTTTGACACTGGAGCAGAAAATGTTTATTCAGTTTACTCTTTCTTGTCGCACTGGTCTTATGCAAAGAAGAGTCCTTGCATTGTGTTTGATGTCTTCCAGTTTCCACTTACAATTTAGTAACCGATTCATCATTTGGAAGCAGATCACTTCAGCTGAGCACACTGTACGGAAGTGAAGGAGTCTGTTGCAGAGTGTTGCATAGCAACTTTATTGAATAGAAAGTGTATACATGTGCTAATACTTGGTGTGTAAATGCAGTAATACTTACGTGGAGGTATAAGCATTAGAAATATAATATTATATTCTTATTACTAACTATGCAGAAAATAGAATTTCAGATTTGTGGGAAGTTCTGCTCTTTCTAAATGTGTTTTTTCTCAGTCAAAACATGAATAAGCATTTCCCATCCGTTTTAATATGGTTTTATACTGCTTAATTTTAGGTGGTTTGTTTGGTGTTTTGATTATTTTCCTATACTTTGTCATGACAAAGAAGATTAAAAATCAAAAAACCTCAACTATGCCATTCTAAAGTAAAAGTGCTTTCCTCTCTTTGTCCTCCTTTTTTTCCTAAATGGTGTTTCAATAACTATCACAACACTGAAGTGTTTCCATTTCAATGAAATAGCATTTTTTGCTGGTAAAAGTGCTGTGTAGGAAAATCTTGGTCTAGCTTCATTTTTCTTTATTAATTATTGTTATTATAGTAGCTGCATGGGTCCAAATAGACCAGAGTTTTCTACTTTTCTTCTACAGATCTCAATGATACAAACCAAGGCTTGTTGGTTTAATCTTTCTCATGTTTCAGACCAGGTGAGTGAGACCCAGTGAGTGTCACCAGCAGACTCAGGAATACAGCTGACATCTCCTAACTTTTAGCCCTGCATTCAGCTCACTAGACCAAAGCACCAATATAAATATTCTGAAGCAGCTGAACCCTGGAATGGGAAAAGCAGATGTTTTGTATTTATATGCCTGCCTTAAATCTGTATTCCATGCTGAGCTACGTGTGTTTGGTGCTGTAACAGTGCCCAAGACAGAGTGGTCTGGCTCTGAACCCCACACTTGGCATGGGGGAAAAGTAATGACATTTACTTCTCTAAATGTGTTTTTGAAGAACTAATTTAACTGATGAGCGTGTGTGAAATTAGCTTCTGACTGAGAGATATTAGGCTGTAAAACAGTCTCATTTACAGCTAGATCAGATAAAAAGCAAGCACATTTGACAGGCACAGTCCTGCCCTAGCAGTTGGAAATGCAAAGGGGTTATGAGATTCCTCTTCTAAGACCCACCCTCCCACAGGATCTTTGCTTCAGATGCCTCAGTCTTTCTGAAAGAGGACTGTCACTTGCTTGTTCTCTTCTAGCACTGATTCCCTTTCAAAAATGTACTCTTCCATTTGACTCTTTTGGAAGTACATATTTTTTCCTTTCACATCTTTATTTGTGAAGCGATAACTGAAACTCAGATATTGTTGTATTTTCCAAATATTTAAACTTACCCCATGCACAGTGCTTCCAATAAGCTGTTCTGTAAATATTTATTATTTCATCTCAGTGACACACAAACCATATTTACAACCACGTGCAAATGTGTACACGCAGAGATTTATCCACATGCAGCCACAATCCCGAGCAGGTTAGTACAGTGACAAGATCTATGTTCTCTTACAACAACCATACACAAAAGTTAAGGGGTCAAAAAGCCCTTTTCATTCCCTGGTCAGGCTATGTGTGAATTGAATGCATTCAAAGATGAAGCTGCCAGCTTTCTGTAGGCTCTGTCCCAGGCAGGTGGGCAATGAAAGGCAGGAGAAAAACCAGCAGGGGATGGACTTGACTGACAGGGTTGAGTTCAGTCTATATCCCCCCTTCCCAACCCAATCTCCTAGTCAAGTGGAGCGAAGCACTAAAGAGAGCAATGTGATTTATGTCTGGAGCAGGCCATCAAAGGATGCCTTGCCTCGGAGAGGGGGGCAGATCGGAGATGGAAATGTAACTCAGAGCTACATTTTCCTGGATGTGCAGCTCTTTATCAAGTCAGTTGAGCCCTAAATCAGATGGGCACATTCAGGGTACACGGAAACTGTGAGGGGGAGCAGAGCAGCATATGAGGATCAATATTGAGGAGAGCAGAGAAGGAGGTGGGCTCGAAGGAGAAATGCACAGGAGGCAAGCGGCAAGCAGCAGGGTTTGCTGGGCACAGCACGCAAAGGTGTGATGCACCTCTGTGTGTAAGGTAATGCAGAGCAAGTGGTGGGGGGAGAGAAGGGGAGGAAATCAAAAAAAAGGGCAAGGACTAGTATAAAAAAAGCCTATTGATTCTCAGATAAATACACTGGATGGCTTTGCAAATCAATGCTTCTCTGTGGCTTTTTAACAAACTGAGCAGGCTGTAACAAACCCGCATCTTGTAGTGCTGGAGGAAGGCATGCTCCAATTTTATTTACTTGTTGTCTGATCTCAGTGCTGTCTTTCTTGTGCGTTCCATAGTGTGCAATGTATTGCCACATATTTAAATGGGTAATCAAAGTAAATTTGGGAGAAAAAAAACAAAACAAAACAAAAAGAAAATTATATCCCAGTGTTAGTGTAGCACCATGGCAGGGAGCTGGGGAACACTGAAGTGCAGCAAATATAGACCTGGTAATGCCATG